>CM054809.1:6057409-6304909 GCA_028984105.1 Lavandula angustifolia | reverse complement strand
CCATAGTTTTCTGCTGGTAGACTGGCCTTCCTAAGTCATGCGACGTCGTCGTAGTGATCTCCTTTACCATATCAGGGTCGCTCACATACACCACTTCCAAATTCCCCAGAGAAAATTTGAACAATTGACCTGCAACGCTTCCAATTAATTTAATTATATAAGAAATAGTCTTTTGCTTGGTCATTAAGATTTCATGAACTTGTGCATCATAACTCCTTACGCACCGTATTGCTTTCTCCATTGCTATAAAAAGGGCAAGATGGAGACGGTGTCATGGATGACCGGCGGTCTAGAGTTGTTCACGACGGACTTCGCGGCGGCTTCACGAGATTTCTTCATCTCCATTATGTTTCCCAGAAAGAATTTTGGAGGGGGCCCATCGATTCCTTGTTGATTCAACATTCTTGTGATTTTTCTAGGCTTAATCACCAGAGAATTGAAGAGGTAGGCCACGAATCCGAGCAGGGGAGTGATCCATGTTGTTAGCCACATCTTTTCCTTATCAAATCACAAACACTGAGGATGTAATAGGAATGTGTGGTGAAGTGGTACGGAGATATCTAGCTATAGAGGACTTTGAGGGGATTCATATTAGAGCAGAATGTCAAAAATATACACCTCCAAAGCTAAATGTCAAAAATAGACACTTTCAAATAGAAAAATGCAATACTAGACATTGGACAATTCTGCCCCTATTTTTCCACTTTCTGTCAACGTTTCAATCAACATTTTCTGTAAAAAAGCGGCTGACACCAACTGCCCCCCTGCTCCCTGCTCCCTACTCCCTTTTCCCTGCTCCCTACCCCCTATTCCCTACGCATAAGACAATTTTTTTTTTGAAAAAGAGCACATCTTTTTCACACAAGTTTCCTGCCAAATTTGGAATAAATGATGCATTGGAAATCAGCACCAAGTACATGAAGATATCATGCAACAATAATTCGAGCAAGATGAATTCGAGCAATTACGCTTTCAAACTTCGATTTTATCTGAAATCAGAAACGGAAATGCGGAGTAAACAGAACATTAAGAGAGAGAGAGAGAGAGAAGAGAGAGAGAGAACAAAGAAGAGAGAGAGTTCGAGAGAGAGAAGAGAGAAGAGAGAAGAGAGAGAGAGAGAGAGAGAGAGAGAGAGAGAGAGAGAGAGAGAGAGAGAGAGAGAGAGAGTTTGAGAGAGTTTGAGAGAGATAGAGAGAGAACAGAGAAGAGAGAGAGAGAGAATAGAGTTCTCGAGAGAGAGAAGAGATAAGAGAGAGAGAGTTTGAGAGAGAGAACAGAGAAGAGAGAGAGAGAAGAGAGAGAAGAGAGTTAGAGAGAGAGAGAGAGAGAGAGAGAGAGAGAGAGAAAGAGAAGAGAGAGAGAAAGAAGAGAGAGGGAGAAGAGAGAGAGAGAGAGAGAGAGAGAGAGAGAGAGAGAGAGAGAGAGAGAGAGAGAGAGAGATGTAAGAAAGAGAAAGAAAAGAGAGTGTAAGAGAGAGAGAAAAAGAGAGATTAAATAAATAAATAAATATACTTTTATTTTCTTTTTATTAATTAAATTATGTTTTAAATGATTTTTTGCTTTATTAATTGAAGAAAAAATGTGACGATTTATTAATTCAATTCTATCTAGATCGATTTATGATGATGAATAATGTGAAAAATGTGACGCTTTATTAGTTCAGTTATTAATTCAGTTATTCTCAATAATATGTCTTCTGTGACGTATGAAAGTTGTCTTATTTCTTTGTAGTTTAAATAATTACAGAGTGCTATGATGTAACAATGAAGAAATAAGATTAATTGTTTTCCACATGGGTTAGATACGCTGGTAAATCGGCAAAGCCGCAAGTAATGACGCATGTTAAGTGGGATGTCATTTTATTTATTAAAGATACCCTTACGACCATTGGCGGGTTTCAGCTTTACGATGAATTCGTTAGGACGAGCCTTTTCGGACAGTTAATGGGATGGGAGGGGAAGTATAGTGCTAGCAAAGCCCTTCATCAATTAATATGTCACGAGATTCGTCATGATCCACCCTACGTAAGTAGCTTGTGGTTCAAGGTTAGCGATCGCATGTTCCGCTTCGGTCCAGAAGACTTTTCACTTGTCACGGGATTGTTGTTTGGGTCGTCTGAATTTGACCCTGTTGGTCCCGAGTGTACGGTCAGGTGTAGAGGGGGGGGGTGAATACACCTGACTCCGATTTTCTCAACTTCGAACACGAACAGTCCTGTTCAGGAAAGTGCCGTCTTGAAATAATTCGCAAGACCAAATAGCTGTTCTGAATCGTGTGTGGCAAAGAATCTGACTCTACTGAGATCTGCTAGCTGACTGAGTCAGAATTCAGTATCAAACAGGTAGAGTTCAGCGGTGCGGAAAAGTGTAGGCCCAAATCAGTTGAGTGGAAAAACCGTTTTAGCAAGTCTCGGTTCAGAGAATAGACAGGTTCGGATGCTGAGACAGTTGTATGATTTTAAAGTAGGTTTTCAGTAGGAACAGTAAAATCAATGCAACAGTAATCAGAAAGCAATAACAAGACACAGATTTTTAAAGTTGTTCGGATATCAATCGATCCTACGTCCACTATCCCAAAAAGTTCAGGAGGCTATTTATTATACTGAGTTAGTCTCAGTCAGCTTGTGCACAGGACAAAGCCGTGGCTTTGGGATTACACTGAGCAAGTCCCAGTTTACAAAGGCATCAAACTAAAGTGTTTGATAAACTTCTCCAACTATGAAGGAGTCCTTTTACAATAAGAATTGGGTTCAAATATGAACTCCTTCGTCTAAGCTATAAGTATGTTCTGTTGAGCTTAGGGTTAGAGGGATAGGGAATGAGAGAGTGGCTTCTAGATCGACGAACGGCTGAAATAAGCTTTAGGTTCGTGTATCGTCGATTTGGATACTAGAGGCTCTTCTAACAGTTTAGCTTGGTTCCCTATGAGCTGAGAAGGTAGTCTTTCGCCGGAGATAGATCTTCAAGTTCTTGCGGAAGACTTAGGGTTTTCTGGTTCTAGCTCGTTTGAATGCTTGTGTTTGTTTTCGTCGTTAAGCTTATGCGCATTCTCTTTCTCTCTCTTGAAATATCCCTCTATTTATAGAGCAGAGATTGGAAAAGATCCGTTGGAGACGATCTTCCTTTCTCTCTCTCTTTTTGGTAGCTAATGGCTCTTTTTGAAGGATGTAACCGTGTCCTTTCCCTCCTTTTCTGGAAATAAGTTGACTTGCAGCTTTAGTAGGTAGAGACACGTGTATACTTGTCATTTGTCGAGGATTATGGAGTGGTTGAGACGGAACAGACTTCGAGGCATACTGAAGCTGACTTCTCTTTTCCTCGTACTTGACAATACTGATTGTATATTCAAAAAGTGTCTGACAGTTCAGAAGACTGTCTGCCGTTGCTGAGTCTGATCTTCATTCGGAGAGAGACAACGAGGGTACTCTACCGATGGTCGGCTCGACTTCGTGGAACTACTCTCGCCGAGTTCGGTTCTACCGACTCCTTCGCATATCTTGCTCTCGCCGAGTCCAAGAAATACCGAGTCTTCTACTTCGGTGCCGAGGCCGATAAGCTACCGACCGCCTTAACCGAGAGCAGAGTGTCTACCGAGTCCGAAACCTCGGAGACAAAACAATTACACGGGAATGGTTCATCAATCGGGATAGGGTTTTGGGATCTTCAAATCTTCGGATAGGTACGAGCACGGGGCTCCCCGAGCTTACGGTCGATGCTTGATGACGTAATCATTTCCCACTAAGTATAACAATGGCTGAGGATAAAATCATCACCCAACAATTTCCCCCTATTTGATGATGCCAAAACCTATCATCTATGCTAACACTAAAGTATCAGAAACAGAGCTCCTTACATTATTACAAGTAGGATCAGTGGAGTTTGTTCTTCAAGTTCTAGTCTACTGAGGGGAGCAGGGCAAAACAATTTCCCTCTATCTAAACAATTCCCCCGAAACACAACAACTAGACTATCAGATCTAGAGAAGCAATAAGCTGACAAGTAAGATAAAGTGAGTGTGTGAGTCAGCAATCACTTCAGTGATTCTGAGTGTTTAAGCATAAAACAAACACGGCTGTTTAGATAATAAGATATTGTCTGAGCCAAAAGAGAATGTATATATATAGGATATGAAAGTTCAGTACATTACATCTCTTTCTAAGCTAGGAAGATAAAGAAATCTAATACTAAGAACGCTTGTACTGCTTGATCCTATCCATAAAGTTTTGCGATTCTGACTCAAGCAGGGGCAAGCCATGCATTCTGTATGAGTTCTTCCTCAGCTTCAGGTATTCAGCGAAGTCTGCTGGCTCATCTTCTTCAAGTCCTCTGTTTGCGGCAACATTCTTCACTTCTTTTTCTATTACTCCATGATGGACTGAGTCATCATTTCTTCTTGGCGGAGGTATGATTTTGGGCTCAGGAACACTGACTTCTATACCTTCAGATACGGCTTTATGCAAGTATACGTATAGATCCGGTTCTGTTATCATCATCCATTCTGTGTAAGCATCAGTCTTAGCCTTGTCTGGCCAGAACCTCCAGAAATAATTGCGCTTGATAAACTCTATCTTTGCAGATTCCCATCTCTGAGTAAACTGAGCAGGCATCCTTGCAGATTCCCATCTCTGAGTAAACTGAGCAGGCATCCAATCGTCTGTCCTTGGCCATCTATGTGATTTCAGATCAGCTGGCTTCCTGAACCTTCTGTATCGATAAGGAATATCAGCTTTCGAAGGTACTCTCAGCCTGGCCTCTTGTTCAGTACGAATTCTCAGTGCCTCAAGGTCTGCCATATGTATTCTCTCGTCCGGGCGGCCTTCTATCTGTCTGGCTTCCTCTCCTCTGTAGAGATACCTATCCATCTGAGCGAAGATGGCTTCGATCTCAGCATCTTGTTCTTTGGATCTCATATAGGAAGGTTGGTGAGGAGAGTCTTCTGAGTCAGCAGGGGTACTGGATTTCTCTTTGGATGTACCCTGCTTCTTAGTATTCTTCTGCTTGTTGCTCCTTTTCCTTTTCTCTATCTTCATCATCATGAATCGTGAGCTTCCTTGGAGGCAACCTAGCAGTTTTCTTTCCGCCTCGAGCTGGTGCCTTAGTTTTGCCTTGAGAGGTCTTTCCTTTAGGCTTGTTGGCAGCCTCAGCTTCGGCTATTTCCCTAGCAAGCTTCTCGTCAGCTGCTATCTGAGCCTCCTCTTCAGCAGAAATGTATCTCTTTGATTTCTTTGCTGGAGGGGTCGGGAGTTCCAGTACTTTCTTCCCTTTGCCTGGAACAGGCGGTGGTAGAGGGGCTTCTTCCTCTTTTGAATCATCACGTTCAGCATACTCAGCAACCTCCTTAACAATATCAGTAGGATTCTGGGTTGCGTAAGTAGCTGTTCCAGAGCCACTTGGGCCGGTCTCTGCTGTGCTCGCAGCGGAGATACCCTGGGTCTCTTCAGGTGGTCCAAGTAGCAGCAATAGTCTGAACTTCGCTTGCGTGCAGCACGACCCTGGTTTTCTTGGCGGGCTTCAGTGGAGCTTCCCCCTTAGTGAATTTGGCTGAGGGTTTAGTCAGGGTCAGCTTGGGGGTTGACTTGTCCCCTTTTTCACTGTCTTTCTTTTCTTCCCTTTTATCCTTTCCTTCCCCCTTTTTGGCATCATCAATTATTACCGGAGTCGGAGAGGATACCTTTAGGTCTAGGCTTTTGTAAGAGGTTGACAGAGATTCGAGTTTGTCTTTGATTTTTGTCAGTGCCTCATGCAGCTCATTCCTCTCAGAAGCAAGATCTTCACTGTATTTCTTGTGGGAGAGTTCGATTTGCGGCCTTAAATTCCGTCGCCTTCTCGTACACCTTATCCTCCGTGAGCTTGTTGAATATTGTTGAGTCTGAGTTCAATGGCCTGGGATAGGTTTGAGACTGATTCAGTATTAGTGGACTGAGAGGCCTTGAATTCTTCAAGCAGTTTGGCCTGTCCCTCCTGAATCACTCTGAGCTGATCTTCAAAGTCCCGTCTCTCGCTTTGCCGGCGCATTTGAAACAAAGTGGAAGAGACATCGGGGCAATCGAGTCGGCTAGAGAAGTTTTCGGCCCACGAAGCTCGGCGGTAGTGGCTTCAGCAGTTTTCTTCCATACTTTATGGACAGCTTTGGCTAGTGCTCTGTTCTGAGCTCCTTGGCTTTTCAGTGCCTTGGCCATGGACTTTGAGCGTCGGTCTTTGGGGCTGAGCGCTACTTCAATCTGAGATGTTAGCAAGAGCTGAGCAGGCTCTGCAGACGTTGAAGTACCAGCCGCCGACTTCACAGGCCCAAGGATACTGAGCGGTAGATCGAAGTTTTAGCAGGGTGTATCCTTGTCTCGGGGTACTCCCTCATCGAGCTTCCCGTGGCCTCGAATCATGGGGTGGGTCCTGACCGTCGTGATCAGACCCATCTGAGGGGGCTGAGCCTGAAGTCTGCTGCCTATCGTGCAGCTAGGCCAGCATCGCGGCCCTCAGATCATCAAAGTTACCTAGGTCAGCAGGCCTGGAGTAGCCTATATGGTTGCCTTAGGTGTTGCTCCTCCTGATGTAATTGGTCACAGTGGTTCATGAGAATTTACATCATCCTCTTCTCCTGCCATTAGGCACTTTTCAGTAGCTTCTCCAGCTTCAAGCTCTAAAGCCATAAGAGCTGCTTCATCATCCGATGAATCCATGAAGGAGTCGACTTCTTCTGAGTCGTCTGAGATTTCGCCTGCAAGATAAGATTGTCTCTTTTTGGCGAATTTCTCTCTCCTTGCCTTGCGTGCTGCGCGTTCAGCACTACTGAGCTCAGGACAGTCATATTGATAATGTCCTGGCTTTTTGCAGTTGTAGCAAGCGATGACTCTTTCTTCTTTGTTTTCGCTATCCTTTGATGGTGCTAAGTCATCCTTCTTTCTGCATTCAGAGGATTGTGAGTCAGGAGTGCGTTTTGGCGTATAATCTGACTTACCTTTTGTGTCTCGGTATGCTTTAGTCAGTTTTCTGCGCCTCTCCTTCTCTTTCTGATACTTCACGGCGAGCAGCGCATACTTCTGAGCGAGACTTCCTTCTTGTAAGTCGTTGAGTGAAGGTTCAGTCTTACTCGTTATCTTGCTCATCGCGGGAGATGTTGCGCTGACTGATACTTTGAAGGCATGGTCAATTGTTTTGTCAGCTTTAGCTTTTTGCTTTCGTTGAGGTCTGTCAAAATCAAATTCTTCTGCCTGAAGTTCTGAAAAGATATGGTCAAGAGAGACAACATCTAAATCAAAATGACGCAATAAAGTGGCAAAAGGTGTCCAGTGTTCGTCCGGCAGTGCCCTCAGTATCTTGAGATTCATCTCTCGGTTGCTGAGTGTCTTTCCCAGCCCGTTTATGGAGTTCATCAGATTCGTGAATCTGACATTTAGATCTTCTATTTTGTCAACAGGCATGAGAGACAAATTTTCCAGCTTTTGGAGTTTCAGCGCTAGTTTGTTAGCTTTTATCTTCTGAGTCCCCCGACTCAGTAGCACTAGAGCGTCCCAGAGTTCCTTTGCAGTTTTGCATTCCTGAACCCTGCCAAGATACGAATCACTTAAGGTGGTTAGTATAGCGTTTCTGGCGACACGGTCTAAGTTATGAAGTTTCTTCTCCTCAGGAGTGAAGAGACTTCTGTCTTTGGGAATCTTCTTCCCGGTCACCATTCCTCCTCCAGGAGCTGCATCCTGAGTCACGACGCTGTCGATCATAGGAACGATAGGCCCTTCCTCAAGTACTTCAGTCATACTATCGTGGAGGGAGGTCAGATGTGCTTCCATCCTGACCCGCCATACCCCATAGTTCTCTACTGAGAACATAGGTACCATCCTTATACCTGACATATCAGCCATGAAGAATAATGATATGAATGTAGAGTGATATGCAGTGAAAACGATTTTCCGGATCTGTTCAAGTAGACCAGTTTCAGAACGACGAGAGTCTTATAGGACTCAGGTGGTTAGTTGAACATCGTGCGCTCTGATACCAATTGTTGGTCCCGAGTGTACGGTCAGGTGTAGAGGGGGGGGGGTGAATACACCTGACTCCGATTTTCTCAACTTCGAACACGAACAATCCTGTTCAGGAAAGTGCCGTACTGAAATAATTCAGCAGACCAAATAGCTGTTCTGAATCGTGTGTGGCAAAGAATCTGACTCTACTGAGATCTGCTAGCTGACTGAGTCAGAATTCAGTATCAAACAGGTAGAGTTCAGCGGTGCGGAAAAGTGTAGGCCCAAATCAGTTGAGTGGAAAAACCGTTTTAGCAAGTCACAGTTCAGTAAATAGACAGTTCAGTATGCTGAGACAGTTGTATGATTTTAAAGTAGGTTTTCAGTATGAACAGTAAAATCAATGCAACAGTAATCAGAAAGCAATAACAAGACACAGATTTTTAAAGTGGTTCGGATATCAATCGATCCTACGTCCACTATCCCGAAAAGTTCAGGAGGCTATTTATTATACTGAGTTAGTCTCAGTCAGCTTGTGCACAGGACAAAGTCGTGGCTTGGGGATTATACTGAGCAAGTCCCAGTTTACAAAGGCATCAAACTAAAGTGGTTGACAAACTTCTCCAACTATGAAGAAGTCCTTTTACAATAAGGATTGGGTTCAAATATGAACTCCTTCGTCTAAGCTATAAGTATGTTCTGTTGAGCTTAGGGTTAGAGGGATAGGGAATGAGAGAGTGGCTTCTAGATCGACGAACGGCTGAAATAAGCTTTAGGTTCGTGTATCGTCGATTTGGATACTAGAGGCTCTTCTAACAGTTTAGCTTGGTTCCCTATGAGCTGAGAAGGTAGTCTTTCGCCGGAGATAGATCTTCAAGTTCTTGCGGAAGACCTAGGGTTTTCTGGTTCTAGCTCGTTTGAATGCTTGTGTTTGTTTTCGTCGTTAAGCTTATGCGCATTCTCTTTCTCTCTCTTGAAATATCCCTCTATTTATAGAGCAGAGATTGGAAAAGATCCGTTGGAGACGATCTTCCTTTCTCTCTCTCTTTTTGGTAGCTAACGGCTCTTTTTGAAGGATGTAACCGTGTCCTTTCCCTCCTTTTCTGGAAATAAGTTGACTTGCAGCTTTAGTAGGTAGAGACACGTGTATACTTGTCATTTGTCGAGGATTATGGAGTGGTTGAGACGGAACAGACTTCGAGGCATACTGAAGCTGACTTCTCTTTTCCTCGTACTTGACAATACTGATTGTATATTCAAAAAGTGTCCGACGCTTCGTAAGACCGGCTCGCCGTTGCTGAGTCTGATCTTCATTCAGTAGAGAGACAGCTGAGGGTACTCTACTGATGGTCAGCTCTGACTTCAGTGAACTACTCCTGCTGAGTTCAGTTCTACTGACTCCTTTAGTATACTGCTCCTGCTGAGTCCAGTAAATACTGAGTCTTCTACTTCTGGTGCTGAGGCTGATAAGCTACTGACCGCCTTAACCAGAGCAGAGTGTCTACTGAGTCTGAAACCTCAGAGACAAAACAATTACACGGGAATGGTTCATCAATCAGGATAGGGTTTTGGGATCTTCAAATCTTCAGATAGGTACAGAGCACGGGGCTCCTGAGCTTACGGTCAGTGCTGAAGACAGAATCATTTCCCACTAAGTATAACAGTGCTGAGGATAAAATCATCACTCAACAGACCCAAACATCCAGCACGATGTTTCAGCGATTCGGGTTAGACGTCTTTTTTGTGGACATAGTAGAATAAAATTAGAGCAATTGAAGGCAATGTTCTGACAACGCTCCGTAAGAGATGATGCCGGTTCCGACTACATCAAGATTGCCAACATCTTAATTTTACACCTACTCGTATTGGGTGTCCCTCGCGCTAGGTTAATTGATGTCTTCGTTTGGGTCTTAGTGGACGACCTAAATGAATGGAAACAATTCCCTTGGTATATAGTAAAATATTATGTGTAATTTCTCCTAGTGCTGAACTACAATTTATTTGTAAACAAATCATATTTCTCCTAGTGCTGAACTAAGTTGTAACATATAGAGAAATAAGTAGAAATATATAATATTTTTCTATTTTTACGTCTCAATTGTACTTTAATGTTGGTATATCGTAAAATATTATATGTAATTTCATTAATGGAAAAAACATCGCTCTAGTAAAATGGATACTAGATCAAGTAGTAACAAGTACTACTAAAAAAGAAGAAAATTAAATATAAATTGCAACTTCTAATATATATTCTTACAAAATAATGTGTTGTGTGCATATCGGTGGACATGAATATCGGGACGTTTATATAGAACAATTACAAATTATTTGAAATACAATTTCTTCGTAACAAATCATATTTCTCCTAGTGCTAAACTAAAAGTTGTAACATACAGAGAAATAAGTAGAAATATGTAATATTTTTCTATTTTTACGTATCAATTGTACTTTAATGTTGGCATATAGTAAAATATTATGTGTAATTTCATTAATCGAAAAAACATCGTTCAAGGAAGAAGGTGAAAATGAATACTAGATCAAGTAGTAACAAGTACTACTAAAAAAGGAGAAAATAAAAATATAAATTGCAACTTCTAATATATATTCATACAAAATAATGTTTTGTGTGCATATCGGTGGAAAGGAATATCAGAACGTTTATATAGAACAAAATACTAACGAAATGAAATAGAATTTCTTGATAAACAAATCATATTTCTCTGATGAGTAGAACTAAGTAGTAACATACAAAGAAAATAAGTAGAAATATATAATGTTTTTCTATTTTTACGTCTCAATTGTCCTTTAATATAGTAAAATATTATGTATAATTTCATTAATCGAAAAAACATCGCTCAAGGAAGAAGGTGAAAATGAATACTAGATAAAAGTAACAAGTATTACTAAAAAAGAAGAAAATAAAATATAAATTGCAACTTCTAATATATATTCTTAGAAAATAATTTTTTGTCTGCATATCGGTGGACAGAAATATCGGGACGTTTATATAGAACAATATCAAACTATATGAAATAGAATTTCTTCGTAAACACATCATATTTCTTGGATTAGTAGAACTAAGTAGTAACATACAGAGAAATAAGTAGAAATATATAATATTTTTCTATTTTTACGTCTCAATTGTACTTTAATATTGGAATATAGTAAAATATTAAGTGTAATTTCATTAATCGAAAAAACATCGCTCAAGGAAGAAGGTTATCATTGTATACTAGATCAAATTGACAAATATTACTAAAAAGGAAGAAAAATTAAATATAAATTGCAACTTCGACTATATATTCTTACAAATTAATGTTTTGTGTGCATATCGGTGTATAGGAATATCGGGACGTTTATATAGAACAATTACAGTTTATGTGAAATAGAATTTCTTCATAAAACAATCCTATTGCTCCGATTAGTAGAACTAAGTAGTAACATATAGAGAAATAAGTAGAAATATACTATATTTTTCTATTTTTACGTCTCAATTGTACTTTGATGTTGGAATATAGTAAAATATTATGTATAATTTCATTATTCGAAAAAACATCGCTCAAGGAATAAGGTTATCATTGTAAAATGAATACTAGCTCTCGATAAAGTAGTAATAAATACTCTGTAAGGGAGTTGGAGAATATATCCAATGTCATTATATAGCAATAAGGTTTAAACATTTCATAAAAACATCATAGCTCTTAGCACGTGCCTCAATCCCCGATCTATAGCGCCTTGACTTCGGCCGACCAACACGTCTTCTCGCTAGGGGGGGAAGAACTGTTGGCACATTGGATATTTCTAGTGGTATAGTCCAGAGCTGATGTGGAGGTAACGAATGGAACTGATGGTCATATAAATCCCGATGTGTTGACGTACCGTAGAATGCTGATAAAATCAAGCGTTAAATAAAATCAAGCGTTAAATAAAATATGTTCACTATTATAAAATCAAGCGTTAAATAAAATCAAGCGCTAAATAAAATATGTTCACTATTATAAAATCAAGCGTTAAATAAAAAATGTTCACTATTATATGTTCACTTCGAATTAAAACTTAGTTCACTATTATAAAATCAAGCGTTAAATAAAATACGGGAACTAAGATATTTTATTCACACAAAAACTATTTAATTCAAACTTTATTCCTACTTCATTCTCATAGTTTATAGAAATGGTATTGACATATGAAAATTATTTTATTCCTCTTTTATTCATAGTTCCTATTTTTAGCATATTAACACATAAAAATTACTTTATCATCCACAAATATTAATGATTAAGATTATCCACCTAACTTACAGATAGTGTTACTTAAACAGATAGAAGCTTTACAATAAACGTATAAAATGAATTGTTGGAAAAATAATAAATATACACATTATATATTGCATACTTTGTGCTTTTGAGATAAAAGAAGTTGGTTGGGATCCAATATTTTCGTGAGCTCCAATACACATAATTTTTGATTTTGTGAAATAAAATATTTTCTACCACAAAATATTTTCTCTCTCTATCTATCTCTCTTCTTATATTTTATTAGTTGGAAAGATGAAGGTGATGAGTTTGTATATATAATCGAAAATTACGAAAGAGAGAGAGAGAGACGATGTGACAAAAAAAATGAGCTGGAAAAAAAAAAAAGTTTTGTCTGCAGAGAAGAGAAGAGAGAGACAGGATGTGACAAGAGATGAAAAGAAAGAGAAGTGTGACAAGAGAGAGATGGATGGACGCGACACTGACAAATATTATAAATTATATTAATAAAACAAATATTTACTTATTCTTTGTTAAATGACAAATAAAAATTATACGTATAAATAAGCAATATCGATCATTAATTAAAAAAAGTAGTTATAAAATTATAATATAATATATTAATTAAAAATGTTAAAATTATAAAAGCTATAAGCTATCAGCTTCAGTTGCCGAATACCAGTTTACGAAAATTCTCTATCTTGGACCCAAATAGCTTTCAGCAGCTCTATAAGCTGGATTTTCCAAACACCAAATTCATTTCCCGAGACAGCTTTCAGCTATAAGCTGTTTCAGATAAGCTATCCCAAACATCCTCTGAGTGTAGTCAGCTGTTGACTGCGAAGGTACTGAGCTTTGTAAAAGGTTCTTCTACTGATGTCTGTCAGCTGATAAGGTGTCTTCTACTGAGGCGAACATCAGCTGATGACTTAAGAACACAAGCTCTTACACTGATGACGTGGGGTTCTGGAAAATAACTTCCTACTGAAGATCAATGCAACATTTTACCCCGTACATGACATAGACACGAAAGATAAAGAAATCAAAAGTAGTCTAGCCTATTACATCATCTAGTCCTATCGACACTACACTACTGATACCAGCTGGGTTTTGGGATCTTCAATTCCATAGTATGAACACTACGATTTTCCACAATATTATTTTACCCAATAGAATGCTAAGTATTATCTACTGACTCATAACCCAACATTATATATGTTGGAAATTGATTCATTCAACATATTAGGTTTTAGTCAATACGTTAGAAGAACAATTAACAAATATTTTCTTATTTTCAGCTACGTTTCATTGTTGTTGTTTTGTTGTTTTTCAACATATATAGATTAAAAAATTGAATAAAAGTTTATAAAAATGGTGAAATTTATTTGTTTAAATGGATTTTGATGAATTTAATTTTTATTTTTTATTTTATAAAAAGATAAGAATAACTAACAATCGAAAAAGAAAAGTAAAATAATTCTAAGAGGACGGAGAAGAGTGCATCAAAATTTTCCAATCTGCAGTATCGATTTTATTTCACCAATTTATTCAAGCTATGCAAATTAAAATATCCGTAGTTATTCCATTCAACAGAGGTGGGCGGGTTAAATTTATTGAAGTCATAATTACGAGGTCACATAATGTAACATGTTGGAATTTTTTACTGGATGTTCTGCCAAAAATGTCAAGTTCTAGATGGAACAATATGACTGATCCGACTTTTGTTTGATTAGTTTCCATTTATTGTTTTTCCCATAAAAATATGTAATAATATACTAGTAATTAAATTAGTTTTTTTAATATATATATATATATATATATATATATATATATATATAGAGGGGAGATCATATGAGAACACTCTTTAGAGTGAGAAATATGAACAATTTATAACCGTTTGATCAAGTAATTTGACACTCCAGATCTTGCCATCACTTAAAATCTCGAAATACACCTTTAAGACAAAAAGTTTGCACTAAGGTTATTTTTGTAATCTTGCACAATCTATTTTTTTTTTATCTTCTTTTCTTTTGTTGTAACCATCATTTTCATTAATTATCTTCCATGTTTTAATATCACTAACTCTCGTTCCAAATTTTACAAGAATTATGGTCAATTGTACATAGTTTCACTAAGTCTCGTCCCAGATCTAAGTCTCGTTCCAAATTTTCATTAATAGTTTTATCTTCTCTTCATTTCTCATTAGTTGAGCATATTTTTTTCTAATAATTGTGCATATTTTTTCATTAGTTGTGCATATTTTCCCAAGTAATTGTGCATTTTCCCCCATTACATGTGCATATTTTTCTCAGTAATTGTGCATATTTGTGCTCCTTAATTGTGCATATTCTTGACTGTAATTGTGCATTTTTCCCCTAAAAATTGTGCAAAATCGTATAATAGTGCAGATAAAATTGCTAAAATGTGCATAAAATGGAATTAATTGTGCATACATTCATTATGACTCAAACAAATGCACATATCATCTAAAATGTGTAATAGTGCAGATAATATCCATACAACGTGCATAATATATTAATTAATTGTGCATACTTTCTAAAACGTGCATAAACAATGAATTAATTGTGCAAACATTCATTTTAACTTCAACAAAAATGCACAAATCATAGAAATCTTGTAGTAGTCTAAATAAACTAAAAATAAAATACCGAAATCTATGACACATAAAAATTTTACAAATAATAGTAATCATGTAATAGTATCAATGATATGCACAATAAATTGCACAAATCTTAGAAATCTAGAAGTAATTGCGTATTGAAACCAATGTCAACAAAAGCAGAGAAAAAACTAGATGAGAAGAAGCAGAGAAAACTCCAACAGTGGAGAAAAAACCAATTGAAAAGAAGCCGAAGGCGCGGAGAACGACCCGAATGACGGCGCCGATGCTGCTGCCGGCGACAAGAAAAAGAAAAATAAGTTGTCGAACCACACCAAAACATATAACAAGAATGGAAGCCAGAGGTTTTGAAGAGAAGAATGGGGGACAACGGTTTTGAAAAGACGAAATATTATGGGAATGTTTTATAGGGTTTTTAGGGATTTAATAAAATTAAAATTACTTGTTTGACCTTTGTGCAGAAATTTTATACTAAATAGCGCATTTCGCCAATTTGAACACCAAATTTAATCTTGTTCATTTTTTTCCAAGATCTAAAGGCTTAAAATTGTTTTTATTTCTCACTATGAAGGGTGTTCTTATTTGAACCCTCCCCTATACATATATATATATATAGGGGCTTATATAGAGAACACTCCCTTATAGAGAGAAATGAGAACAATACTACACCATAGATCTTACTAGTTGGAAGGTAAGGATTTTCCAAAATTTTTGGCTGATTTCCCATTTTTTTTTAATGCTAAAAGCCTCATTAAGGGTAAATTGGGGAAAATGAGATTTGCATAATATTAGATGAAAAGTGTAGGGGATTCAAAATTCGAAAATCTCACTGCAGAATTGGAAGCATAAAACTTTCCCCCTCCCTTCCTCCCTCTCGAGAAATCGACAGCAACGGAGGTGACCCGGCGCGAAATTCTCCCCATCCCTTCCGCCCTTCCCCTTCTGAAAAACCAAAACGACCTAGCCCAACCAGAATCGAGCGACCTAGCGTTGAATTGAGTCGTTTGCACTCGCAACCCAACAAGAATCGACGCAACCCAGCAAGAATTGAAGGTGTGGTTCTAGTATATTTCGTATTTTGAAGCTTTAGTTGCAAATTCTCTAATTTTGAATTTTTTGTGGTTTGGAATTTCAGAGTCGATACTCGAGTTGAAGATTGACGAAATAGATTCGAGAAAACTCAAATTTGTGTAGATTTGTTCTTCCTCCATGTCTTCTATCTCTCTAATCTCTTCTCATTTATGTAGATCTGTTCTAGATCTGTGTAGATATGTTCATATTTATGTAGATCTGTTCCAGATTTGTGTAGACATGTCTCAGATTTAGAATTCGAGATTGGTGGTGTTGGGGGCGTACGCATCTAGAGTTCGAATATGGAGTTCAACAAATGTTTTGCCAATTCGAGAAGCATGTGCATACAAATTACAGTTAATGTGCATAGAAGATATAAAAAATGTACATATAAATTATAGAAAAATGTGCATATAAAAAAAGTGTATACAAATTATAGAGAATGTTCATAGAACACAGACAAAATGTGCATTAAATTAAAAAAAATGTGCATAGAACACACAAAATGTGCATAAAAATATTGACGAAATCAGGAGAAGTAACAAGAAAAAATCGTCAGCAATCCGATCTTGAATTATTGGCCGATCTTGCAGATCAAAAACGCTCTCGCTCTCTCCCTCCCATGAAGAAGTCGATCACCTTCTTCAAAATCCCTTGTTGACTAAATTAGAAAGTCAAAATACAAAAATACCCTTAATTAGGCTTGAAAAATTATGAAAATATCATTAATGAGCTCCTTATTAATTCAAAAACATAATAAAGATAGATCCAATCTTGACAACACATCTTATAAAGGAAGGATTGAGATTTGTTCTCTATTTCTCATTAAGACCATGTTCTCAATCTATCCTCCCTATATATATATATATATATCCTTTCTCATAATCTAATCATACATATTTTTAGTAATACATTCATAATTACACTTTTTTGAACAGATTCTCCTAAAAAACATCCCCAGACTCCAATATGCCATCAGATAAATCACGCAAAATCTCAGTTGGGCTTTAATGGCTTATAGTAATCCTTAAATTTCCATTCAAACTGAATTTTATTTATTTTTATTTAAATGAGTATTATTAAATTCATGAACGGGTGAGATAATTTATGTTTAATAATCTTTTGAGCGTCGAAGTTTGAGATGCGACATATTACTTCTCTATCACCTTTGAACTTTAGAAAAAAAAATGAATCTAGACACATGTTTGCGTGGTATTTATGTCCCATATTGATTAATGTGTAATGTTTTGTGAGGTATTTAAATCTCTACCATTTAGTAGGAGATAACAAAGTGACATGTGGTGGGCTTGGGCCACACATGCTCATGCGCGTGAGCCTTTTCACCGACTGCGCCGCGCCGCACCGCATCCTCGCCCGTGCCCGTGCCCGGTCCTGGCTCCGGCTCCGGTTCCGGTCCGTGTCCTTGGACTTGGATCTTGGCAATTGGTCCGTGGGCTTGTCCGTTGGGCTTGGCATTAGGTTTGACATTGGGTTTGAATGGCCCAGTTCAACATTGGTGGCCTGATCCAGTTGGTGCAGTGCTCCTTCTACACGAGATTACTCTCCTTGGTGTTGAAGTCTCTTCAGCAACCAACCTTCCATCTCTCCACTCCCCTGAACATAACTGCATGCCTTAATTGGCAGGAGTTATTCCAACACCCTTTCACCTGGGGGAAGCAGATCTTACGGTGCTGCAATCCTCGAGAAGTTCGTCGTTTTATCTTTGGGGACGATACGCCATAAACCGAGAGCACTACCGGGGCGTATTTCGTCTTACGGATAGAGGTTATACGAAGATTTGTTTTAAACATTTTGTTGTGTATTCGCTTTTCCGACTCATTTGTTAGTTTCCGACTGTATTAGCAGCTTGTAATCTAACAATCGCAAGATGAAATATCTTACCTAGCTGCTTCAAGTAAACTGAAAAATGTCTTCCTCCTCTGCGGCCCTATCCGACGCTGCTGCCGCCACCAACAATGCCACCACTGCCGCCATCTCCTCCACTTCGAACGTTGTCGCCTCCTCCGGCAATGTAGTCCCGCCTGTCTCTATCCCGGTTTCGACCCCAACTTTTGCTAATCCACCTCTTGCCACCATGTCCGCCGCCACCGATGCAAGAATCGCACTTAACCATGCTAATGCCACTAATTCGGCATTCAACTTCAATGCTATGTCCTTTGCCTTACATAGTAATGTCCCTTTTGAGAGTGTGAACCACCATAGTGTGGTGGGGGGTTCGAACTCGTCTAGAGTGTTGTTCACTGCCGAGAAGCCGGCAAAGTTTAGTGGAGCCGACTTCAAAAGGTGGCAACAGAAGATGTTGTTCTACTTGACAACATTGGGGTTCACGACCGTGCTGTTGGAGAACGCACCCGCCCCTCCAAGTGAAAATGAGGAGAATGTTGAAGTCCGCATAGCCTACGAAAATTAACTTACTTCAGATTATTTCTGTAAAAACTTCTTGCTTAGTGTACTAGATGATAGTCTATACAGTGTGTATGAAAATGTAAAGACCTCCAAGGCAATTTGGGAGGCACTTGAAAGGAAATACTGTACTGACGATGCAGGAACCAAGAAGTTTGTAGTCGCCAAGTTCTTGGACTACAAAATGATGGACTCTCGACCGGTCATGGAGCAACTTCAAGAGTTTCAACTCATTGTCCATGATGTCTATGCCGAAGGAATGCTTTTTCCAGATGCTTTTATTATGGCAACCGTGATTGAGAAGCTTCCCCCGAGCTGGAAGGACTTCAAGAGCTGTTTGAAGCACAAGCGAAACGAAATGACGCTTGAAGACCTTGTTGTCAAGCTCCGCATCGAGACCGATATGAGGACTCGAGATGGGAAGGACAAAGCACCCGTGTAACCAAGAGTCAACCTTGCAGAGAAAGGTGGAAACTCCAACAATGTCAAGAGAGGGCGTCCAAACAGGAACCCCAAAGGGAAGCGCAAGGTTCAACCCTGCAAGTTTGAAGGGGATTGCTACAACAGTGGCAAGTTCGGCCACATGTCGAAGGACTACCGTAAGCCGAAGAAGAAGAGGGCTCGTCAAGCCAACATGTTGGAGATAAATGAAGCCGACCTTGCGGCCGTTTTCACCGAAGAAGCTAATGTCGTGGAAAATGAAGGGAAGTGGTATATTGATACCGCTGCCACGGCACATGTTTGTGGTGACCGAAGCCGCTTCACCAAGTACAAGAGTTGCCAAGGGAGGAAGCTCAATATGGGAAATCAAGGCTCATATGAGGTAGTTAGCTATGGTACTGTGGTGCTAAGGTTGAGCTCCGGCAAGAACCTTACTCTTGGAGAGGTGCTGCATGTCCCCGACATCCAAAAGAATCTAGTGTCCGATTCTGTACTAGTCAAGAGAGGTTTTAGACTAGTTTTTGAGTCGGACAAATTTATTTTATCTAAATTTGGAACATTTCTAGGAAAAGGTTACCTCTTTGAGGGCCTTTTCAAGTTGTCTGTAATGGCCTTGCGCCAAGAGCCCCGTGAGGGTAAGAATAATGAAAATGAAGCTACTTCTTCCTACTTGCTTGAGTGTTCCGATTTATGGCATTCTAGATTAGGACATTTTAATTTAAATGCGATAAAAAGATTAGTTAATCTCGATCTACTTAAAGTAAATGAGTTTAACAAAACCAAGTGTGAAGTTTGTGTTGAAGCAAAATTGGATAAGCTGCTATTTCATTTTGTAGAAAGGAACACAAAACCTCTAGAACTCATTCAGATTGACGTATGTGACTTAAAGTTTATACAAACTAGAGGTGGGAAAAAGTACTTTATTACTTTTATTGATGACTACACTAAGTATTGTACTCTTTATCTTTTAAGGAGTAAAGATGAGGCGATTGAAGCTTTTACTAACTTCAAAGCAGAAGCCAAAAACTAACTTAATTGTAAAATCAAAATAGTACGAAGTGATAGAGGTGGAGAGTATGTAGCTCCTTTTGAAGAGTTGTGTAAGACAAGCGGTATTATTCATGAAACCACTGCACCCTATTCGCCTGAATCAAATGGTGTAGTTGAAAGAAAGAACCGAACTTTAAAGGAGATGATGAACGCTTTGTTAATAAGTTCTGAACTGCCCTAGAACATGTGGGGGGAAGCCGTTTTGACGGCTAACTACTTATTGAACAAAATACCTCTAAAAGGTAGGGATGTTACTCCTTACGAGTTGTGGAAAGGAAGGAAACCTTCCTATAAATACCTCAAGGTGTGGGGGTGTTTGGCTAAGGTAGATGTGTCTTTGCCTAAGCAAGTTGCAATCGGACCTAAGACCATCGATTGTATCATTATAGGATATGCACTGAATAGTAGTGCATATCGGTTTCTCATTCATATGTCGGCCGTGCCCGATGTGAATATTGGAACTACTATTGAGTCAAGGAATGCTATATTCTTTGAACATATCTATCCATGTAAAAAAGATGATAAAGTTGAGTCGAGCTCTAGTGGTGAAGCAAGAAAAGTTGCTAGTAGTTCTAGAAATGTGGGGGTAGAACCCGCTACGCGTAAAAGGCAAGCTGTCGATCTTGAAACTTTAGAACCAAGACGTAGCACTAGAGCAAGGGTTGCTAAGGACTTTGGTCCTGATTATGTTGTATTTCTTTTGGATGAAGAGCCACGGTCTATAAAAGAGGCTCTTTCTAAACCCGATAGCCCACTTTTGCAAGAAGCTGTCCAAAGTGAAATTGATTCCATCATGCAAAATCATACTTAGGTCTTAGCAGACTTACCCGAAGGTTGCAAGCCCTTAGGATGTAAATGGATCTTAAAAAGAAAGTATAAGGCAGATGGGTCAATTGACAAATATAAAGCTCGTTTAGTGGTTAAAGGTTTTAAGCAAATTGAAGGATATGATTTCTTCGATACTTATTCGCCTGTAACGAGAATTACGTCTATCCGTGTTCTTCTCGCGATTGCTGCTTTGCACAATCTTGAGATTCACCAAATGGACGTGAAAACTGCCTTTCTAAATGGAGATTTAGAAGAAGAAATTTATATGGAACAACCTGAAGGGTTTGTAGTACCTGGCCAAGAGCGAAAGGTATGTAACTTGGTGAAATCCCTATATGGGTTGAAACAAGCACCATTACAATGGCACTTGAAATTCGACGAGGCTATGTTGTCGAATGGTTTTTAAGATTAATGAATGTGACAAGTGTGTTTACATAAAGAATGCAAAGAATGGTTTTGTAATTGTTTGTCTTTATGTAGACGAAATGTTAATTATGGGACAAAACCTTCAAGTCATAAACGACATCCAAGCGTATGCTTAAGAGAACTTTCGATATGAAAGATATGGGAGTTGTTGACGTTATTCTTGGAGTAAAGATTCAAAGAACTCCCATAGGGATTGTTTTGTTTCAATCTCATCATATTGAGAAAGTACTTAAGAGGTTTAATGCTTTTGATAGTGCGTCGGCAAAGACTCCTCTTGAAGTTAAAGTCATTTGTTGTCTTATGTATATCACGAATTGTACGAGGCCCGATCTAGCTTGTCCGGTGAACAAACTGAGTCTCTATACTAGTAATCCTATTAGAGAGCATTGAAAATCTCTTGTAAGAGTTCTGAGGTATTTTAAATACACTCTTAACTTTGGGCTGCACTACTCAAGACATCCCTCAGTACTTGAAGGGTACTGTGATGCGAGTTGGATATCCAACACTAAAGACTCATTGTCTACTAGTGGTTATGTGTTCGCTATATGGGGAGGAGCTGTGTCGTGGAGATCCATGAAACAGACGTGCATAGCCCGATCCACCATGGAATCTGAATTTATTACTTTAGATCAGGCCGGTGAGGAGGCCGAATGGCTACGTAATTTTCTTGAAGATATTCCATGTTGGACGAAACCCATGCCACCTGTGATGATTCACTGTGATAGCCAAGCGGCTATTGGTAGGGCCAATAGTGGGTTGTATAATGGTAAGTTGAGACATATTCGTCGTCGACATAATACCGTAAGACATTTGATCACGAGTGGGGTTATCTCTGTAGACTATGTCAAGTCTATAGATAACCTAGCGGATCCGCTTACTAAGAGTTTGAATCGAGATCAAATGTATAAGCTCGTAGAGGGAATGAGAGTTAAATCCACAAGTTAAAGACGATTATAGTGGATACCCAACCTTGTAGATTGGAGATCCCATGAACCTGGTTCAATGGAAAAACTAAGCTATTTGTGTCTATTGATACCACACTCAAATAATCTATTCCCTTAAAAGAGCTCGAGAGTGTTGGTGACCTATCAAGTGGTGAGGTTAAGTATTTGACTCTTAATGATTCTTAGATGCCTTGAAAAGGTGGAGTATGACAGGATACTCGAATAAGAATCACCTATGTAAGTGAGAAGTGAAGGCCGCTTCCATGTAACACTTATGAATCCAAAGAGGTTGTCCAGGGCCTGTAAAGGACACAAACGTGAGAACAGACGAGGTTGAGACTTTATAGTGTTAGTGCTATTGTCTAAGTATACACCATGGAGGAATAGTTCAAGGCCACGTGTCCACTAGTCCGCCGGTATGCTCGATAGCACTGACTAAGGAAGGTTCAAGGTCACAAGCCACCTACCCTGATGTTTTATTGTGTCTTGAGGACAGAGTTGTGTATCTGCATGCATGCATTTGGCTATTTCCACTCATGTGGTGGATTGTTGGAAAATCGGTAATAATATATATATATACATACATGTATATATATATTATTATTATTATTATTATTATTATTATTATTATTATTATTATTATTATTAGTTAGCATTAAATGATAATTTGTCTTGTGAAAAGGTCTGCCCGTTTAATCGTCTTTTCGAGCCTTGATATATATCTGATTTTTGAATTGAGATATATGACGTCGATCTACGTATCGAGTAGATAATTATAGTGCGCTTAATTTCACGATTTCGATTTTCGGTGAGTGAGAAATAGTGGCTCGAAGTTTTGGGGGACAAAACTAATATGTTACCTAAAGTGGAGAAAAACTTACCTAATTCGGGTTTTGGAGAGTTATTACATTAATCAATGTCCCACATTGATTAATGTGTAATGTTTTGTGTGGTATTTAAGTCTCTACCATTTAGTAGGAGATAATAAAGTGACATGTGGTGTGCTTGGGCTACACATGCTCATGCGCGCGAGCCTTTTCGTCGACCGCATCACACGTGCCCGTGCCTGGTCTTGGCCCCGGCTCCGGTTCCGATTCCGGTTCTGGTTTCCGTCCGTCGTGTCCTTGGACTTGGACTTGGATCTTTCCAATTGATCATTTGGGTGGTCCGTGGGCTTGTCTGTTGGGCTTGACATTGTGTTTGACATTGGAATGGCCCAGTTCTATATTGGTGGCCTGATCCAGTTGGTGCAGTGCTCCTGCTACACGAGATTACTCTCCTTGGAGTTGTGCTCCTGCCACACCTGATTTTACTTTTTTGGAAGGTGCTGGAAGAAGTCTCTTCAGCAACCAACCTTCCATCTCTCCACTCCCCTGAACATAACTGTCTGCCTTAATTGACAGGAGTTATTCTAGCACTCTTTCACCTGGGGGAAGCAGCCTATAAATAGGTTGCTGCATTTCATTCCAAAAACACACAACACAACACAAACATTCTGCATTAGATCTAGCTGTCCAGCTCCAGCCCTCGCCGGAAAGTCCAGTTCGTCGGAGCTCGAAGATCTTGCGGTGCTGCAATCCTCGAGACATTCGTCGTTTCATCTTTGGGGACGATACACCATAAACCGAGAGCACTATCGGGACGTATTTCGTCTTGCGGATAGAGGCTATCCTCGACTCGACGAAGATTTGTTTTAAACATTCTGTTGTGTATTCGCTTTTCCGACTCATTTGTTTGTTTCTGACTGTATTAGCAGCTTGTAATCTAGCAGATCATATAAACAATCACCTACCCAAGCAGTTAACCTACCTTGTTGAGCAATAACTAGGTTATTACTGGGGAGCATTAAGAGCAAGGAACTATGAATAGTAAAACTCACGTGCAAATTAACATTCTTCTTCACATGATGCAGACAAAAGGGTAAGGAATAAATATGGTAAAACTCACGTGCAGAATAGTAAAACGAAACACAACTTGAAGTTAAGAGAGAAATAAATAGTGGAATTGTACAATCCTACCCAAAATCGCTATATAAAGTACAAAACTACCCATTTTGTTAAAAACTATGTAGGAAATACCCAAGTTTACTAAATTACCCTCACTTTTTCAATTTTTTAACCTGAAACTTGTCAAATCGGCACTATGTGATGGGCACTACCCTATTGATCGGCACAAAAAATTGTGATCGGGCACTACAATATGTGCATGACCCTATCGGTCGGCACGGCCCTATCGATAGGGCACAAAATGGTGATGGTCGGCACGGCCCTATCGATAGGGCACAAAATGGTGTCGATCAATAGGGTCGTGCCGATCACAATTTATTTTGTGCCGACCGTGATCGGACCATCCCATCGTTTGACTTTATTGAAGAAGCAGGGATATTTTAGTGTTTTTGGGTATATAGTGAACTTAAATATAACAATTGGGTATAAATGTGTTTGACTTTACCTATTTGGGCATTTCACCGGACTCAAATAAATACTAGGTTTTCTCCTTGTGATCATCACCGTATGATTGAAACAATGAGGGAAAATTTGGGCGCACAGATCCACGCATATCAAAATCACTTCCTCTTTAATGTTTAGAAATACCACTTAGAATAAAATTAATTCAAAAAATTAAATAATTTGTAGATGTGTCAGTTTTTGAGATGATGAATGATTTATGCTTCTTCGCTAGCTAGCATGAAAAAAACCTACAGTCCGACCCAAAATTAATTAATGATTATTAATTATGACATGTATACTATTGTTGGAAATACGACTCCGAAATATAAAGTAAATTTCTGTTCCATTATAGTGTCGCTTCTTTTATTAAAAATATAGTACTCCCTCCGTTCCATTATTAATGTCTCACTTGCCTTTTTTAGTTGTCCCATTATTTATGTCTCATACCGAATAAGAGAATAAATGAGTGGACCACAATCAATCTAAGAAAGTGGACCCCATCCCTTTATACTTTTACACCACAACTTTACACTTTTACCTCCACTATCTTAATTACCGTGTCCAGTCCCAATGAGACATAAATAATGGGACGGAGGGAGTATCAAATTATCGCCACCAAAAATACTTTGCAAAATTTTAGGAAATATAGGCACTGGTGACAAAAATAAAGGTTACAAACTCAAAACGGAAGAGTACAAGAAAAACCCTAACATTTAAACACCCGCTGTCGCCTCCGCCTCACCACCCTTACTAATACATAAATACTAGCACACAAAATATAAAAAAGAAAAAGAAAAAAAAAACTTATACAAATGTGAAGCTGCTCATCGATCTTATGTCTTCTTAATCAGAATTCTGACGCCATTCTTAGGCTGTATCATGGTATTCATCACCGGCTTGTGCACATAATTAGGAGAAAGTGTGAAGGAGAAGTTGGTGATGATGAGAGCGATGAGCAGCTTGAGCTCAACCATGGCGAGGTGCTGCCCTACGCAAACGCGCTGACCGAATCCAAACGGTATGTACGAGGTAGGGTTGTTGCAGGCGCCCGATATCCCATTCTTAAACCTCTCCGGCTTGAACTCCAGCGCGTCCAGACCCCATGTCTCTTTGTCCGTACGCAGCGTTGCCACCATAGTCCACACGTTCACGCCCTTGGGCACCACTAAATCTCCCATCTTCATGTCTCTCGAAACTTCCCTTGCCAACGTTGGCGTCGGAGGGTAGAGCCGCATGGTTTCTTGAATGACCATATGCAGATGCTTCATCTTGCGAACCATATCTATGTCCGGGACATGGCCCCCACAGACTTGCTCCACTTCTCTAATGCGCGCCTGCCACTCCGGGTTCGAAGCCAACAACATTAGACACCACGAAGCGGATAGAGCGGATGTCTCGAAGCCAGCCAAGAATATGTTTCTGCAGTTATCAACAATGAACTGGTCCAGTGCAGCTGCTGTTGAGTAAATACCCTTCGCCCCTTCAACAAGTGTCTGCAGTACATTCTTCTCATATCCAACCTTTTGCCTCTCCTTCACCAGCTTCAAAATCGACGTTCGGATCTTCTTCTCTAGAGCCCAAATCTTTCTGTTGCTCTCCGTCGGAAGATGCCTAGCATTAATATATATATACATATATATATATATATATATATATATATATATATATATATATATATATATTTGCTTCAGAGGCAACACAAATGCACTATTTGCAAGCTCATTACGCTTATATAACTTATCATACATGTTCTGTTTTCCGATTATATATGATTTTTAATTTGTTCAACGATCTAGTATTCATATAAATTACGCTTATACGTGGGGTATCAAATTAAGTTTTAAGTTAATGACCACGTGATCGTAGATGAAATATACTCCTTCCGTTTCACTCCATTAGTCCACTTTCTTTTCGGCACGGAGATTAAGAAAGTTGTTTATTGTGTGTAAAGTAGTATAAAATAGTGGGGTCCACTAGTATATATAAGAGTGTTATTTTAAGTTAAAAAAGGAAGCGGACTAATGGAGTGGAACAGCCCGAAAAGGAATACTGGACTAACATGACAAGGTTCAGAAGAAGAAGTCTCAGACTTCTAAGGTTCCGAGGCAGATTTGGGTTCCGAAATCACCCACTAACATGTAAGGACCCAACTGAACCAAAGGGTACCTAAAAATGCTTCTTTTTTGCAGGTGCATAAGGACCCATGGATAGTGGACAGCGGCTGCTCAAGACACATGACGTACCAGAAGAGCCTGCTGACCAACTATATGCAAGAAGATGGTCCCAGAATTGAGTTTGGTGACAACTCTAAAGGCTACACAAGGGGATATGGAACGCTGAATATTGGGACTGCTTCAGTTCCAAGAGTAACATATGTTGAAGGACTTCAACATAATCTCCTTTCTGTCAGTCAATTCTATGATAATCTTAACAGAGTAATCTTTGACGCTGGTTTCTGTGATATTGTTGATAAATCTAAAGGGAAAACAGTGTTATCAGGTTCGCGGAAGAAAAACATATACGTTGCTAACTGGAATACCACAGAACCTGAGGCTTGCTTGCTCGCACAGACGAAATCTAGTGACAAGTCAGGATGGCTATGGCATAAGAGACTCAGCCACCTGAACTTCAAGACTATGAACAAGCTCGCCAAGAACTCTGACTACCCAAGGAATCGTTCATCAAAGACAGAAATTGTGAAGCATGCTTGAAGGGAAAGCAGACAAAGAAAAGCAATCCACCTATTCCTTCACCTTCCACTGATGGAATCCTTCAGCTACTGCACATGGATTTATTGGGGCCAGTTTCTCCAGTGACTATACGAGGCAAGAAGTATACCCTTGTCATTATAGACGACTACTCGAGATATACATGGGTAATCTTCATCGCCAACAAATCTGATGTCATGACTGAGTTGCCTAAACTACTGAAAAAGCTCAGTGTGGAAAAGGACATCAAGATACAAAGAATTCGCTCAGACAGAGGAACATAATTTCTCAACTTAGTAGTTAAAGAGTACTGCGAGAAAGAGGGAATTCAGCACGAGACATCAGCTGCTCGTACTCCTCAACAGAACGGACTTGCTGAACGCAAAAACAGAACACTCAAAGAAGCAGCAAGGACGCTCTTAGCAGACTCTGGGCTACCCTCTAAGTTCTGGGCAGATGCTACTGACACAGCCTGCTACACTCAGAATCGCTCACTGCTTACACAGCAACACATGAAGACACCATACGAATTGTGGAAAGGGAGAATTCCTTTTATTTCTCATTTTCATATTTTTGGTTGTCCGTGCTTTATCCATAATAACGGGAAAGATCGGTTGAAGGTCTTTGATAGCAAATCTGATCAAGGGATATTCTTAGGATATTCCCGAGTCGAAGAAGCCTTCGTAGTCTTTAACTATCGGACTCTTTGCGTGGAGGAAAGCCCTCATGTTGTTTTTGATGAGTTTGTTACTGAGAACAGGAAAACTACAGAGACAAATACTGATGATGTCAGCAACAAGCTATAGGATCTCGGACTGACTGATAAAACTGAAAAGATTCAGCATTGTTGGGATGATGAGTCAGATGATGAAGAAACTCGGACTCAACCAACAAAGCGATGTAGGCGACCTGGTTGATTCTACTGAACAGAATCAACAACAGGTAACAACAGTCGATGAGGAAGCCCCAGTGGTAACTGAGACCTCTATTGAGAATATAAACTCGGGGGGAACGATTAATGTTCCTGAGCTAAATGCCCCTGAACCTGGAAACTCAGTTGATTCTAACCTTCTTACTGAACTGCTGCAATCTCGTAACGATTACTACCGAAATGCCTAACACTCCTACCGATTCTCGAAGTAGTATCGAAAGAAGAAGCCGGACTCGGGACGTTCATGGCTTGACGCTCACTCTTCAGATCTCATAATAGGAGATCCATCAGCAACGATAAGAACAAGATCGAGATTAAATCAAGGAGAAAGCTCACTTTATTCTTGTTTCTTGTCTACAGAAGAACCTCAGTCGATAGAGGACGCACTTAACGATGCTAACTGGATCATCGCCATGCAAGAAGAGCTGAACCAGTTCGTCAGAAACGAAGTTTAGGAGCTTGTTGACAGACCTAGACATCAGCATGTGATCAGTACTAAGTGGGTCTTCAAAAACAAGCATGATGAAAACAACGTCATCGTCAGAAACAAAGCTCGACTAGTTGCCAAGGGATACAGTCAAGCAGAAGGAATCGACTTTGATGAAAATTTCGCTCCAGTTGCAAGATTGGAAGCCATTCGTCTTTTCCTAGCCTACGCAACGCATCAAGGATTCAAAGTATATCAGATGGATGTAAAGTCAGCTTTGAGGAACGGCGTACTGAAGGAAGAGGTCTACGTGGAACAACCGCCCGGCTTTCAGCAGGGACATCAGGTGTACAGACTTCGGAAAGCTCTGTATGGGTTAAAACAAGCACCCAGGGCTTGGTACGATACCCTATCAGACTTTCTACTTCAGAAGGGTTTTCAGAAGGGGACAGTAGATCGCACCCTGTTCAGCATAAAGTCAGGAGATGACATCCTACTGGTGCAAATCTACGTGGACGACATCTTTTTCGGCTGCAGAAACGAGACCATATGCCAGCAGTTCGAGAAGATGATGAAGGAGAAGTTCGAGATGTCCATGATGGGAGAGATGAATTATTTCCTTGGATTTCAAGTAAAGCAATATCCTGAAGGAATCTTAATCAATCAAGCTAAATACACTCGAGATCTTCTCAAAAGATTCGGCTGCGATTCGAGCAAGCCAGTCAAGATCCCCATGAACACAAATTTTAAAATCGATCTAGACAAAGAGGGAGCTTCTGTTAACTCTACTGATTATAGAACTATTATTGGTTCTTTATTATATTTAACAGCTAGCCGACCTGACATAACTTATGATGTAGGTGTATGTGCAAGATTTCAAGCGGATCCCAAGCGAAGTCATCTAGACTCAGCAAACAAGATTCCGCGATATCTAAGAGGAACACCTGACACTGGGTTATGGTATCCTGCTGATGATAATCTTATACTGACAGGTTTTTCTGATGCTGATTATGCAGGATGCAGAATAGATCGAAAGTCGACTTCCGGAACATGTCAGTTCCTTAGGCGAAAGAAGTCGATATCATGGTTTTCAAAGAAACGAAGCACTCGGAGCAACGTCCACTACCGAGGCCGAGTATATGGGCTGCTTGGAAGTTCTTTGTGCCCGCATCCTTTGGCTTCGACAACAACTGAGAGATTATGGTATCATTAAGAATGAAGTGCCCATCTACTGTGACTCCACAAGTGCTATTGCAATAACTCAGAATCCAGTTCTACATACGAGATGCAAGCACGTGGATATCTGACACCACTTCATCAGAGACCATGTCGAGAAGAAGGATATCAGAATGGAGAAAGTCCATACTGACAAGCAAAAGGCAGACATACTGACCAAACCACTAGCTGAGAACAGATTCAGAGAACTATCAGTTGAGCTAGGTCTACTGGATCCTACTGAGTCACGTCAGTAGAGGACAACTACTGATAACTGCAATTGGTAACAATTGGTATCAGACGGAAGGAACCAGTATGACAGGTCAGATCATTAGTACAGTGATTCAGTTGGGAGAATCATATTGTACACAGCAAGGGGGAACGTGGTCTTCAACGCACGTCAACCATCCTCCTAAGTCTTAACGGTAACCAGCTGATCGTAAAAGTTCAGCTGAAGAGGGTTGCATAGTATTGAATACTTAACGTTTTTGTTGACATGCTTGCATTTATTATATCAGTCGCTCGCATTCAGTAGTTAAGAAGCATTTATTTCCCGCCATCAATTTGTTTAAGGAATGGTCAGTAGATACTGTTCTCATTCAAATTGATTTGGTAATTAATGCTGCCTGCAGCGCATTTAATGCATGTCTTCTCACTTACCCTTATTACGCATCATCCTACGTGGGTCTATAGTAGAGGCGGCTTTGTAATCATTCAGTTTACAACATTTAATCTCAGCCGCAGATAACATTGAAAGATTAAATCCTGGCCGTTCGATCTAAACGGTTATTAAACATGATCTTACAAAACCTTTCAATTTCTCTACTCGACTCATTTTCCGCCATTTCCAACTTTAGAGCTCTTTCTGCAAATCAGTCTTTTCTTCAAATCTCTAAACCAATCTGATTTCTAGCATCCACAAGCTCTAAACTACTTGGTAATGTATTAAATTCTGCTTAAAACTCTACTGACTTACTCTATTTTCAAGTGCTAATAAGTTGTTTTGCAGATTTTAATGGCGAATGTTCATGAACCCTCTGATATGAACGAGATCATACTCTCACGGATTCAGTTCGAACCCAGCATGGCGCTTCGCCAAGTGGATCTTCCATACCTTGAGCCTGTCTTCGAGGTGCTTGAACAATCTGGACTTGAATGGCTCGTATCCAAGCAGCATAGGGCTTATCTGCCGAGGCAAGTTGCGGAAGTATACCTCAACTGGAGGACTCTCGCGTCCGGAGGAGAAGAATCTTCCTTCTCGTATATGAAGGAGGTTATCCCAAACTCGTGGGATGTGAGTCAGCGCGTCTTCAACATCCGAGATGCATTGGGACTGGCGTTTGATCTCCCAGACAGTGGTGTTTCTCCTATTGGCTACAAGGAGAAGGAGATGAACACGTATGTTCAGAAGTTCTGTGGGAGGCAGGACATCAGTTTCAAAACTGCTCTACCAAAGAACCTGCTGCTACCTCAGTACAGGGGGCTCGCCTACATTGTGTCACATATTCTGACGAGCTCCGCAGGATCTTATGATCACTTGTCTAAGCCACGTATTCAGCTGATGATGGCTATAGACGACGGAGTCCAAGTGAACTGGACAGATTATTACGTAGCCGAGCTGAAGGCTCAGGCGCAAAAGTTCACCACCTTACCCACTGGTGAGCGAAAGATGATTAGCATTGGGAAGCTACTGTATGGGATCAAGATGTCCATACTGATCGAGCAATCAGTAGCGAGGAATTCTTCGCTTGCCGACGCCAAATTCTTCGACAGCAAGCTAATAAAATTCAAAACTAAAGCAGCTGCCGAGAAGTCTGTTGGGCGAGGGCCGCCTGATCAGAAGAGAGAAAGATCAGCTATTGTTTTGCCCCCTTGCGCCGACCCTCCGAAAAGGAAAAGGCTGACTAAAACTGGACCTGCTGAGGTGCCAGTAGAACAAGCTAAACCAGCCTCTCCTCCTCCTACTGAAGAACACATTCTTGACTCTGACACAGGAATGGAGGGAGCCACACTTAAGGATAAGGTACAGGTGATCAGCTCCGAGGAGACTCAGCCGGACGTGAGGATTTCGACTGAAGAGACTTCCTCTGAGTAGACGACCATCCACCATACTCGCCTCCAAGCCACAAGTGAAGTCCACTCACAGATCCCTGAGATATCTGATCATTCAGATCTGGTGGAAATAGCCATAAGGGCTAGAGTTCAGATGCTGCTGAGGTCCCTGAGTTGGGACATACTCGAAGAGATCATAAGGACTCAGACAACTCTTTCATTACACGCTGAAGAGCAAGAGTTGCAGTCAGCAATTGGGTTCGGGGAACCAGCTGATCTGGCAACATTCAAAGATTTGAGGGCGGCAATGCTCTATCTGCTGAGCTTGCGCACCTCAGTGCCCGGTGACAGTCATTCGCCACCATCTTCTCCTGATAATGAGAATAATGGAGATAAGGATGAGGAGATGGAACAGGCATCACCCAAGGATGCAGAGTTGGGAGGCTCTGCTGAGGGTCCCAGTCCCCGCGAGAAGGGCAAATCACCACTTCCGTCCACATCAGGTGATGCCCCGGGTGCCTCAAAGCGCAGTCGAGAGCAACTACTCGCGATTTCTGAGCAGAGGATCGGAACAAGCTCGTATCAGATACAACCAATTAGTTCTGTCACCTCTAAGTCGGTGAACAAGGCCATAAGACGGCAAGGGAACAAAAATCGCCTCTTAGCCAAAGATGTTCATATAAAATGGGCCCAGTATATTAAGGCCCAAACGGCTAGTGTAAACCGACTGGCTGAAGGCGTGAAGAAAGTCTCAGAAGCTCCTACTCCTCAGCTGAATATTCAGGAGATAATTGAGACTGCCTTAGCAGCTCAGAAGGTAGATTTGAAAACACAGAGTCAGCAGCTCCTTCAAACTCAGTAGAAGATTTTCTCTGAGCAGCTGGCTCAAGCTCTTGCTTCAGTCAAGGCTGAAATGGAAGAAAGGAATAAATTGGTCACCTCCTGCCTACAAACTACTATAAAACAACAGGCAGAGGCCCTTAAGGCCATTCAAAAAGAGATGACAGATTCCCATGATCAGGCTTTGCTGAAACTCCGTCAGGAGTCAGCCGCCAGCTTAAGCAATTCAGAGCTGATCAAGGAAAAGATTGGGAAATGTACTGCGACCTCGTCAAAGACTTCGAATCCACTGCCACTCTCATTAAAGAATCAGTCTACAATTTTGAACGAGAAATCAAAGCCATCCGCTCTCACCTCTCTAAGGCAGATGATGCCAAAAAGGGGGAAGGAGAAGTAAAGGAAGAAACTGAGGTGGAACCGGCTGTGGTCGAATTGGTGGAGGAAGGGGCAAGCACAACTCAAGGAGAAGGGTCAGCCGCTCAGGCTGGACCCAGTTCAACTGTACTCCTGCTGGAATACACTCCTCTGAGGTAGACAGTGACTGAGGCAGTTCCCATCTCATCTGCCCAACACATAGATGAAATCGCAACATTCTTGGATCAAGAAGAAGAAGAGCCTCAGGTATTGCCACTGCAGAGATCGGGGAAGGAGATCGCCACTGAACCCATTTCTCCATCTTCCCCGGCTCGCAAGTTCAAATCAAAAGCGGAGCAAGAAGCCTATGATCTTCAGATTGCTCAACAGCTTCAGGATCAGGATAAGCTTGATCATGAGCATCAGCTGGAAGAGGCTAAGAAAGGCAAGAAGCCAAAGAAAGTTGTTGGAAAGTCTAAGGCCAAGAAGGCTGAGGATGAGAAGAAAGCTCAGGAGGAGCTAGCCAAGGCCTTAGTATCTGAGGTCCAGCCAACTACACAGAGTTATTACCCAACTAATCTCACACCTGAGCAAGAGGCAGAGGACAGAGCTACTTGGGAAGCCACGCTGCAGGGACTAAATCTCAGGAGAGGAGATACAAGGGCAGCGGCTCTCAGAGAGAAAAATAGGATAGCTGACATGGCTAAAATGATTAGCCTATCCGCAAAGCCAACAACTGATCCAAGGAAGCAGATTCCACGAGGATCCAAGTTCAGAAGGGCACCTTATATCAAAAAGGAGCCTACACCTCATGTGGATAACTGGGTGCCAGCCGAGCTCAACGAGCAGTGGGAGGAACTGAAAGAAGACTTTATTAAGGGATACTATGTTTGGGGTATCTATGAGACTGACAAATCAATTGATCAACACTTTGATGGACTTATCAGTCGATTCGATATGGGTTTCAAAAATCATGCATGCAATGCATGCAAAAGAAGATTCCTCTCAAGAAAAGCTATGTGGACTAACAAGCAAAGACAGTTGAAGACTCCACAACCAATCGGCTGAACTGTTACTGTTACATTAGTTAAAAGTTGGTTAAGTTAGTTGAGATTGTTGCAAAGTTTGTTTTAGATATTTTAGCTTACTTAGTTATCAACAAATGATCAGAAGAAATTTATATATATATGTTGGGTTATGAGTCAGTAGATGGTACTCAGCTGTCTAGTGGTTAAAAGAATATTGGGGGAAATCATAGTAGACTATGGAATTTAAGATCCCAAAACCCAGCTAATATCAGTCGTGCAGTGTGTCTTTATGATTAGATGATGTATATGTTAGACTTGTTTATTTTGATTATCTTTTGTCTAAGTCCTGTACGGGGTAAACTGTTGGACTGATCTTCTGACGAAGTTACTTTCCAGAACCCCACGTCATCTTTGTAAGAGCTTGCGTTCTTCGACCAAGGATGATCTTCACCTCGGTAGGAGACGGACCCATCGGCGATAAGCCATCGCGAGAAGAACATATGCAAAGCTCAGTATCTTCGCAGTCGCCAGCTGACCTACTCAGTAAATGTTTTCCTTGTCAGCCGACTCAGTCGAAGAAGACAGAGACTTATCTAGTCTACTGTGTCCGACAGAAAACGACCCAGTCGCACAAGTCTTTTCGAAGTTCAGCAGAAGATCTTACGAGGTTGTTTGAATAGTCAACTTTGATTCTGACACATTCTCACCAACCACAAACCTCGACCAATGAGAAGCCGACAGCGCCATATCTGCTCTATACAGTAAAGCTGCTCTCATGTACAGTAATTAACTGTCCTACTGCAACAAATTCGAAATTATGGCCGTTTTCTTTGGAAGCTTGTGACACGTGGCATCGTCGTCTCCAACGGACATATGCCGTAGCTCACAACTATAAATAGAGAAGAAATTCGAAGCTCCACGCACGGAATAAAAAAAAGGGAAAAACGCTCAAGCTTTGAACACTCTAGTAAACTCAAAGATTATCCAGAGAAGAACTTGCTTTCTTAGAATATTCTTAGTTCTTCACTCTAGAGTACTTAGATCCCTCTCTTCTCTAGACTAAGCTCATTGCCATATTTATAGCTTAGATTCGAAGGAGTTCACTTTCTGTGAATTGTTCTTATTTTAAGAACTCCTTCTTAGTTGGAGATTATTCCATCCTTTTCGAACTTTGGTTTGAATTGTAAAGTCGCTAAGGACTATAACTTAGAAGGATCTGTCCAGTGCACAGATACCTGCTGAGGCTTGCTCAGTATAATCAACAAGTTATCCTGCCATTGTCTGGACCTTGGACGTAGGATCTTGCGTATCCGAACCACGTTAAATCGCTTGTGTTCTTTACTGTTTTATTGCATATCATAAATGTTCAAAATCATATGTTTGCAAAAAACGTGTTTCAAAAACGCACAGCCAAAAGAACTTGATTTGTGAAAAGTGTTTTTCAAAACTGAGACGAATCTCCGGGCCCCACACTTATCCGCACAACGTCTCCGACTGAGTTTCGAACGACTGACAAAAGTCAGTAGGAGAGCTCAGTAGCTGACCCACTCTGACCCAGTGATCGAAGGTTACTATTTGGCACTGTTCATCAGTTGCACTAAATAGCTCACCTGTCCTTCAGTTTGAGAAGAAGAAACTGTGATCAGGTGTATTGACCCCCCCCTCTACACCTGACTATCGTCTCCGGACCAACAATATATGTAGAAACGCTCCTCATGAAAATTAATCAATACAATCACAAATTTCGCTTCTTGTTTCCAAACTCTGTTCTCTGTTTCCTGTTTTCATTTCTCATGGCCGATTATGCCATAGCTTGAGTTTCTACATGGTATCAGAGCTTTCATGCTATTGAATCTTCTGTTAATTCTTCTTATCATCTTCCTTTGATTCTTCCGCCCTTACACCTTCAATGGCCAGCCGTTCTCAGTCATTGAGTGAAGATGTGAATGGCCTTTACTATGTTCATCAAGGAGAGGCACCAGGCACCATGCTTGTCAATCCACCGTTAAATGGAGATAATTTCCAATCCTGGAGTCAATCTATGCGAATTACAATTGGTGCCAAGAATAAACTGCATATGATCATGCCAACCCCTGCTCAACTTCCACTAATTCCAGCAAACACACATGCCGATTATGCAGCCTATCAACGCTGTGATTTGATGATTCAATCATGGATCTTGAATTCATGTGCGAAAGAAATAACTCCATGTATCTTGTATGCAGATTCTGCAGCTGATATGTGGAACATTCTGACTGAAAGATACTCCCAAGGAAATCATGCCAGAATTTTTGAACTACAAAAGGAGATATACACTACCGTGCAAGGTAATCTTTTTGTGACTCAATACTTTAACAAACTCGATGGTATATGGAAGGAATTTCATCAATACAGTCCTATACCTAACTGTACTTGTGGAGTAATGAGGACTTGTACTTGTAACTACTTGAAACTGGTAGCAGAACAAGTTGATCAGAATATCTCTATAAAGTTTCTTATGAGCCTTAATGATAATTACTCCTCAATCCGTGGTCAAATCTTGATGATGAAGCCCTTCCCTAATCTGAATCAAATATACAATCTCATAGTTTAAGATGAGAAGCAGAGAACTGTCTGTCATAATCCTCAAGGGTCAATTGATTCTATGGCTATGTTGAGTCAACAAATTTCATCCTCAAATAATTCAGATACTTCTATGGCTTGTTATGGTGCTGGAAGCTCCAGAGTGATGTGCACTTATTGTGGCTTATCTGGACATACAAGAGAAAAATGTTTTAAACTTCATGGTTTTCCCAATAGATCTTCTACAGCTCCTAGAAAGGATAATCCTACCTGTTCCCACTGTGGAATTTCTGGTCATCTAAAGGATAAATGCTATAAGTTACATTGCTATCCTCCAGGCTACAAATCCAAGTCCAAAATGGGAATGAATCAACCCACTGCTGCAAATATGGTTTCAGTCAGTCAAGGGGTTAATGATGTTTCAAGTTCTGGTCTAACTAATGATCAATATTCCCACCTTCTTACTCTCATCCAAAACATGGCCCAATCCTCATCCTCCCTATCCTCTACTGAACCAAAATCAAGTATGAAACGCTGTAGTTTATCTGCACAAATACTCTATTTTTCTTCTTCTTTTAATTCCCTCACTTGGATCCTTGATACTGGGGCAACTGGCCATATGGTCTGCAACCTATCCCTACTTATTGATCCTCATCCAGTTGAAAACATGTTTGTAACCTTACCTGATGAAACACAACTACCTGTCACTCATATAGGCACAGCTCGTATCAATGATAACATGATTCTGCCTAATGTACTCTTTATACCATCTTTCAAAGTATATTTGATTTCATGTAGCAAATTGATTTCAGAATCTAAACTCACTCTCATCCTTCATGATGTATTCTGCCTCATTCAGGACCTTGCCAAGGACAGGAGGATTGGGGTTGCTAAACTGGTACAAGAGTTGTTTCTCATTCAGACGCCCTTATTTTCTAAATCACTGCATTCTGTTGTTTCATCTACTACAGCTAAGTTGTCTGAGTTATCCTTATGGCATCAATGTTTAGGTCATCCTGCAGATTCCACCCTTAGTCTACTTAAACATCATATAGTCAAGGTCTCTGAATCAGATAATAAGGATTGTTCCATTTGTCCCCTAGCTAAGTTTCATAGGATTTCTTTTAAAAATAGCTGTATTAGAACTAAATCTGCATTTGAAATGATAAATTGGATATATGGGGTCCCTTCTCTGTACCAACTCACTCTGGGAAACAATACTTTCTTACCATAGTGGATGATTTTACAAGAACCACATGGTGCTGTTTAATGAATACAAAATCTGATACAACCAATCATCTTATCTCCTTCTATGCATTTGTCAAAACACAATTCTCAGTCTTGATTAAAACTATAAGAACAGATAACGGAACTGAGTTTTCTCTATCTGATTTCTACTCATCTCATGGCATTATTCATCAAACTTCTTGTGTTTACACTCCACAACAAAATGGAGTGGTAGAAAGAAAGCATCAGTCCCTCCTCAATATAGCAAGAGCCTTACTTTTTCAGGCAAAGCTGCCTCTATTTTTCTGGGGAGATGCCCTACTTACTGCTACATATATATTGAACCGCCTTCCAACCACAACCTTAAACAACAAAACCCCTTATGAAGCTCTATATTCTACTGCCCCTGATTATTCAACCCTTAGAGTATTTGGATGCCTCTGTTATGCTTCCAACCTAGTAAATCACAAACACAAATTCTCCCCAAGAGCCAGAAAATGTATTTTTCTTGGCTATTCAAACACATCCAAAGGTTAAAAACTTTTTGATCTTGACATTGATACATTCCTCATTTCCAGGGATGTAATATTCCGTGAAACATTTTTTCCTTTTCAGTCATCTTCTCATGATCCTATTCCTTCTACTGAGTTATATAAAGTTCCTATAACTATACCTAATCCCATCTCTTCTATTGAGTCAGATCCCACATTTTCTCTCCCATCTTCCTCAAATATTCCTAATAATGGTCCTCGCAAAAGTACTAGATCTCGACAAACTCCAAATTATCTAAATGACTATGCTTGTGAACTTCCTTCTTGTTCAAACAGTACTTCACAGCAACACCCTTCTTCCTCCTGTTCTGCAGCAAGGTCAGGTACAAATACTCACTCTATTTCTAAATATCTTTCTTATTCTCTTCTTTCTACTAGCCACAAAGCCTTTTCCCTCTCTATTTCTGATACATATGAGCCTAAGACTTATGCTCAAGCAGCCCCTCATTCTCATTGGCAAGCTGCTATGAAGTCTGAAAATACTGCATTAGAAAATACTGGTACTTGGATCATCACTGATCTCCCTGCTGGAAAGGTCCCCATTGGTTGCAAGTGGGTTTATAAAGTAAAATTCAAAGCTGATGGCAGCATAAAAAGATACAAGGCAAGGCTGGTAACTAAAGGATACACACAAAAGGAAGGAATAGACTATGAGGAAACATTCTCACCAGTTGCAAAACTCAGTACAGTGAGAAGCCTCATTGCTCTCTCTGCCTCAAAAGGCTGGTTTTTAGAGCAATTGGATGTTAATAACGCATTCCTCCATGGAGACTTACATGAAGAAGTATATATGATTCCCCCTCCTGGCTACAGATCAGATAATCCAAAGAAAGTGTGTAGATTACTTAAAAGCTTATATGGTTTAAAGTAGGCAAGCAGGCAATTGTTTTCCAAACTTTCTGAATCACTACTTTCCTATGGCTTTTCTCAGTCAAAATCTGATACTTCTCTATTTACAATTCATACTCCTGACCTCACAGTAATCCTCCTTGTTTATGTTGATGACATCATTATTGCTAGCAACAATCTGCATAAAGTTCAGAAAGTTAAATAGTTCCTTGATGAAGCCTTCAAAATCAAGGATCTTGGCCCTCTAAAGTTTTTCCTTGGTATAGAAATTGCAAGAAATTCTACTGGTATATCCTTGTGTCAGAGAAAATACGTTCTGGATTTACTCAAAGAAGAAGGCTATACAGAGTGCAAGCCCTCCAAGTTCCCAATGGACAGCAAGCTAAAACTAAGTTCAACAGATGATCATTACTTAAGTGATCCTACCTCCTACTGCAGGCTCATTGGGAAATTAATGTATCTAACAGTCACCAGACCAGAAATAAGCTTTGCTGTCCACAGCCTTGCTCAGTTCATGCACAAGCCTAGACTCTCTCATCTCAATGCTGCTCACCGCATTCTTAGATACCTAAAAGGTTCCATTGGTCAAGGATTGTTCTACTCTGCTACATCTCAGATTGTTCTAAAAGGATTCAGTGATTCAGATTGGGCTGCATGTGTTGATACTAGAAGATCAATTACTGGTTATTGTATGTTTCTAGGCGACTCTCTAATCTCTTGGAAATCTAAGAAGCAAGTTACTGTCTCTCGCAGCTCCACTGAAGCAGAGTATAGAGCTTTAGCTGCAGCTACTTCTGAAGTTCTATGGCTCATGAAAATTTTCAAAGATTTTGGCTGCAATCTACCTTCTCCAACACTCTATACAGACATCAAATCAGCCTTGGCTTTAGCTTCCAATCCAGTCCACCATGAGCGTACGAAGCATATTGAAATAGACTGTCACTACATTCGTGACTGCCTTTCTAATGGCAGGATTCATCTACTCTATGTTCCAACTTCACACCAACCGGCTGACATTCTTACAAAGGCCCTTGGTGCAACACAATTTCAGTATCTCTTGTCCAAGCTGAGAATACACAATCTGTATTCTCACCTTGAGGGGGGCTCTTGTAATACTGCAACCATGCATGCAATGCATGCAAAAGAAGATTCATGTTCTCTGTTTCCTGTTTTCATTTCTCATGGCCGATTATGCCATAGCTTGAGTTTCTACAATTACCACTATTACCACTATGCTAGACAAGCATTTAAGTGTCATAAAATCTCCACGGGGCAGTGTCCCCCATGCGGCTACACCACCACGGCGTCAGTTGTCCCATGCGATGAGAGAAGATGATCATGACATGTTTCTCGGAATATTAATTATTCAACAAGTCTCCTGTAAAGTTGGATAGGATCAAGTATTAATTGTTCAATTAAAATCATAGATTCAGATAATTTATCCAATAACCCAATTCATATTCAATATTTAAGCTAAAAACCATCAGGTCTTAGATATGGTCGATCTCACCTATGTTTTGTGTCAATTATTTAAATTCTCATTTTCTAAATTATATATAACAATAATTCAGATTTAAATATAGTTTAATTGATTTCCAATGGGTGAATTAGATTTCATGTTCGATATCCTCTGTCCCATAATAAAATTGATTGATCATAAACACTTAGATGGTTACCATTATTATAAATTGATCATAATAAACACTTAAGTGGTTATCATTATAAACAACAGTGTGATATCAAATCTGGACATGAGATATGCTCACGTGGTCCGATTAAAGTATGCCAGGGAATGTTGCAAATGGTTAACATATAGTAATCCTTTAATTCGATTAAAACTGAAATTAATTATTTGTTAAATGAGTATTATTAAATTAAAAAATGGGTGTTATTCTTATCAGGGTCGAAGTTTGAGCACTACTTTAAACCCGTCCTACTGCGGCGGTTCAATTCATTGATCTGGAACCCATTGAAAAATCCGGGCTGGACATGAAGAATACCCTGTCTTCGGTAGGGGTGTAACGGTTTGGTTCGGTTCGGTTTCTTATGCATTTTAGGAACCGAACCAAACACATAGAAATGGTTCGGTTCGGTTCGATTCGATGTGTTTTTAAATATCGAAACCGAACCGAACCGAACGGCTTATAAATGGTTTGGTTCGGTTCGGTTTACCGGTTCACCTTTTTATTTTTTTATTTATTTTTTAAATCTTAAATAATGCAAGAACAATAGTTTATAGGATGTCACTCGTTCCAAACTCATAAGCATATAGTTGTTACTTATTTATTCTTCCTTTATATAGATTAGAATTGATATTAACTTAAATCTAATATCTAAATCCAATAAGATTCTCATATAAAAAAGACAAATATTAAATTAAAAAATTAAAAAATAAGATATTGGTTCGGTTCGGTTCGAACCGTTCAAAATTTCTTGAAACCGCGAACCGAACCGAATGTAAACGGTTCTTAAAAAAATAAACCGAACCAAATCGCGAAGCCGAACCGAACTATATTTTTCGATTTGGTTCGGTTCGGTTTGATCGATTTCGTGGTTCGGAGCGGAACCACTTACACCCCTAGTCTTCGGGGTTGACCCGACCAGGTCAACCAATTTAATCGGGATCAACGACTCAATTTTTTCTATTTGTTTATCATTTATTAGACAAAAGTAACCTAAAGCTAAAATTTTCTAAAATTAATAATAATTTTAATTTCCTCCGTGCAATACTTCAAAAACCAAAGTAACAAAAACCAAAAATCTCAATCATACCTTTTCCATTTCAATCGTCGTTGAACTTACATTTTTTAGGTTTGTCAATTTTTTAATTATATTTAAATCAGTATTTGTCTTCCAATTTTAATTATTTAATTGATAATCACTAATTTGAATTGGTTTCTTGATAGAATTGTGAAATGTGAATTGCAGAATGTAAGCTTGATTGTGAATAAAGCTGATGTTTGTGCTAAATTTAGTTATTTTAATTATAATTTATGTGTTTTTTTTATGATGAGGATAACACATAAACTTATGTGTTTTTAGTAATGTGTCAAATGTCATATGGATTAAATTAGTTATTGTAAGTTTTTTAAAAATATTGCTTAGCATTATTATTGATGAATTTTTTAAATAATTATTTTATATTTATAATGATATTTCAGGTCAATCTGACGGTTTGAATAAATAAACTTGAATTTTCCAGATCGGTTTTAAGAAAACTGCGTTTGAGATGTGACATATTATTTCCTTTACGTTTGAACTTTCAGGAAAATAAGTGAATGTAGACAAAGGACTGGCCGTAATTAAATTAAATTAAAAGATAAAAAACTCACGAGTCTCTATTTGATTCTTAATTTCACAAACAAAAGAAACTACTCTCCTCCTGTCTCGTCACTTTTTCTCTGTCACAGTCTCACAATTTCTTCTCTGAAATATATTCTATAATCTCGTTGTCGCGGCCTATAAGCAAATGTTGTCTAGAACTTTGAAAGCATAAAAATGCATTGAGATTTACTCCTTTTTAATTTTATTCCTCGTTCTCCCTCGGATCTCCCTAGCTGAGGTGCATTAGCTCATGGCTTGATGATGCTTTTTGGTATCTTACGTGACATTCTGTTCAAGTGAATGAGAACTATGATTGAAGATTTCTAAGATAAAAATCCTAAATGCGATTCGGAGAATTTAAAAGTAACTGAAGTCACACCTCTTTCCTCGATGCACTGCAGCTAGTGGCGAAGTTACAGTCACGCCATTGGTGACAGTTGACCCGGCTCAAATAATATAATATATATTTTATAGTAGAACAAATATATTAATTGTGTCTTATCTCTTTTATTTAGGAGGTTCTAAGTTTGACCATTTTTGTTCCCATTTCATATTTTTACTACTTTTACTTATATGTGGTCCCCTTTTTCATTCACTTTTATTTCTTACTTGGTTTTTGACCCGGTTCAATTTATTCCTGGCTTCGCCACCGACGGCAGCTATCCTACCTCCAGACCTTAGTAAGATTTCGACACACTAATTGGATACTGGGTAGCAAGTGATTTTATCCGTTGCATATACATGCCCAATTAGTTTATTTACAAGATTGAATCACTTGTCGTCATGATCCCTGTCCACTTAGCTTCTCTAAAATTAAGTAGCTAAACTGTTTAAATTTATAAACATTTTAATAGGTGCTTTTGGTGCTTAAAATATAATAATTTTCGGGTTTGCAAAAATTAACTGGTTCTTATATTTATTCCAAATTGGATTGTATTTTGTTGGACCATGCTTCACAAGAAAAATATAAAATAAACTGACTTATGAATATCATTGGTGTGATGGAGTTATAAATTGTTGGATTACAAATTGCTATTACAAGTAAACCGATAAGTCGGAAAAAGAAACCAAACAAAAGAAACCGTCGAGTCGAGGATAGCCTCTCTCCGCAAGACGAATTACGCCCCTGTAGTGCTCTCGGTGTTGGTGTATCGTCCCCAAAGATGAAACGACGACGTCTCGAGGATTGCAGCACCGCAAGATTTTCGAGCTCCGGCGAACTGGACTTTCCGGCGAGGACAGAACTGCTGAAGACTTTGAGCTAAAAATGCAGACTTGAGCTAAGAATGCTTGTAGTGTGTTTGAAATGAAGTGCAACTGGCCTATTTATAGGCTTATCTCGCCCAGGTGAAAAGTTGTTGGACAATTATGGTAGGACGTGAGGATGCTAAGTGGAGAGTGGAGAGATGTTGAACAGTCTCTTCCAGAGACTTCCAAAAAAGATACACTCTGGTGCAGCAGGAGCACTGCACCACATAGAGTAATCATGTGTAGCCGGTTCACTACACCAACAACTGGGCCAGCACACAAATAGCCCACCTGGCCTATTAGCCAAAGCCCAACTGTCAAGCCCGACGAACAAGCCCACGGACCACCCAAGGACAAGGACAAGGACCGGAGCCGGGCACGGCATGGGCATGTGTGGAGCAAGCCCACCACATGTCATTTAGTTATCTCCTACAAAATGGTAGAGACTTAAATACCACATTAAAGTTTGTACATTAATTAATATGGGACAATTATTAATGTAATAACTCTCCAAAACCCGAATAAGGTAAGTTTCTCCATTTTAGGTAACATCTCAACTTTGTCCCCCAAACTTCGAGCCACTATTTCTCACTCACCGAAAAACGGAATCGAGAAATTAAGCACACCATAATTATCTACTCGAAACGTAGATCGACGCTATATATCTTAATTTGCAAATCGGATATGTATCGAGGCTCGAAAATGCGATCGAACGGGCTGAATTTTTCCCATGTCAAAGTCACATTAAATACTCACTTAGGGGGCGTTTGGTACGCAGGTTTACAGCCCTACTATGGGAATGGGGGAGGAATGATACCCATATAATACGTTTGGTATGTGGGTTTCGAAGTCCTACTATGGGTTTCATACTCGAATAGGTATGGATTTTCTCATACCCATGTATTACTTGGGTTTGAGTTTCCAAACCCATATGGGTATCAAAATTAATTTCTTATGCATTATTTTTAAAAAAAAATTAATTTATAATACTTAGCTAAAATACATATAATTAAAAATAATTATTATATTAAATAAAACTTAATTTTTTTTTCAGAATAAACAGTATTATTAAGAAAAAAATAAACATAATTTAGAAAAATATTTTTAGTTTTATTTAAAAGTAAATACAGTAATCTCATTAAGAATATTAAATAAAACTTAAATTTTGTCAACTGTAAACATTATTATTTAAAAATGTTAACATAATTTATAAAAATGTCTTTATTTTTTTATAAAATAAATATTCGATAATCTCGTAAAAATATGGTAAAAAGTATTTTTATAATTATTTTTTAAAATATTTATTAATTTTTTTGTAAATACTCAAAATAAAAGATATTTTGCTTTTTAATAAAATATTTTTGCTTTAAATTTCACAAAATAAAAAAAAGACTCATATCATTATTATTTAAAATATTACAATGTTCGTAATATTATACATTCCCATTGAGGCCTAAGTACAACCAAAATCATATTTGGTTATCATACCATTCACAAGTAAATGCCAAACATCATTAAAGGAATTAGTCATACCCATACCCAATCACCCTACTATCATACCCATTACCATTGCCATTCCCAAATTCTTACCAAACGGCCCCTTAATTTTTATAATACAAAATTATATATATATATATATAATATATATATATATATATATATATATATTTAACGTTTTTCCAACATAAATATTATGACATTTAAAAACTTGATAAGAAAACGTGAGCAAGAAAGAGATATCCCCTAATTCTCTTCCAAGAACAAACTTGTTTGGCTCTCGCACTCTCAAGCCCTAACTTTCTCACAATTCGTTCGAAACTCAGCATAGGCGCAAACATAAATTTTTTTTGAAGAAAGCTATTTAATCACAAGTTTCAAGTTTGCACAATTTTGAACTCCATAAGTCAATACTTTAATTCTCTATTTCACTCCCTAATTGTGTAATTAGTCTTGGAATGGATATTTAATGGAGCTTTCACCGCTTGAATGTGTAATAATTAGTATATGAATTAGTTATTATGCCCAATTTCCCATTGCCCACTACCCACTGTTGACATAATTAATTATTTTCATAAGCTTAACCTAAGTGCGACAGCTTTTGAAAGTTTTAAACTTTAATACTTTAATAATTTAGGAATATCGATCGTGTGTTTGTGTGTAAGTTAGTAAGTCTGTATGAATTATGGAGTATTGATATTATTCAAGTTGGATTTTGACTAGTTGATTTTATTCATGCTTATTTGTTTGAATTAGGTACTAATTGAAACATGAAAAAACTTGATTTTCACTTCCATAAAAGAATTCAAGAGACTAGTTCTGTCAATTATAACACCAAAGAGACGACTTCTTTCAATTTGGATAGTGTTCAAAGTGCAAATGTCACAGAAGAGAGTACAAATAGTGATTTTCTTGTTTCTCCTCCAACTAAAGCTAGAAGAGTTGATGAGGGAGAAAACAATAATGATGTTGAATCTAATGCTGGCAAACGAAAGAAGATAAGGATTACTTGGTGGATATGAGAAATGAAATTCGGCAGGATTATCTATCAAAGGGTCCCCATCAACCGGTTCTCACCGGAAGAGTAGATAAACGAAATAAAAAGTTCCTCTCATCTTGGTACAAATCATTTTCTAGATTGGTTGGAGTACTCTCCTAGTAAAGATGAGCATTTTGCTTAAAATGTTTTCTATTTGCTGAGCCATCCACCAATTTCGGTTCAAATGTCTTAGTCATTCATGGTTTTCAATTTTGGAATAAGGTTGGTGGAAAAAAATGTGCTTTTCGGACTCACCAATGAGATCTTCCCAATTCTATACATAACTTAACTATGATTGATTGCAACAATTCAACAAACTCCTTGCAATACATTGACAAGGTAGTGGAGAAACAGAGTTCGGAGCAAGTTGCAAAGACACAGAGTTCAGAGCAAGTTGTAAATAATAGTTTTCGTTTCTATTGATGTTGTGAAATTGTGTACTCTTCGAGAAATTGCATTTAGAGGTCATGATGAACGTTCAGAGTCTCAAAATCGTGGTAATTTCTTAGAAATCATAAGGCACACAGCTTCGTACAATACCGAGATAGCCTCTCTTGTGCTAGAAAATGTTCTTACAAATGCTACATATAATTCTCATAGAATTCAGAAAGATATTTTATCAGTGTATGCTAGGAAGATCCAGAGGTTTATTAGAAAAGAAATCAATAGTTCAAAGTTTTGTATCATAGTAGATGAATTATGAGATGAATCTAAAAGAGAACAAATAACTATTGTTTAGAGGTGTATGGATCAAGCTAGAATAATCCGTGAGAGATTATTTGACATAGTTCATGTCGAGAACACTAAAGCCGTTACTTTGAAAAGGGCTATGTGTGATGTGCTCTCTAATCATAATCTTAATATACAAAACACTCGAGAACAAGGTTATGATGATGCAAGTAACAAGCATGGAGAGTGAAATGACTTAAAAGCTTTGTTTACAAAGGAGCGTCCATATGCTTACTACATTCATTGTTTTGCTTATCGCTAACAATTGATTCTAGTAGCAACAATAAAAAATATTATTCCTATTGAAAATTTCTTCTCAGTGGTGAATTTAATTTGATTACTAATGTAGTTGATTCTTCTTCCAAACACCATGACTAGCTCCACATTGCTCAAGCTATCCAAATAGAAGAAGAAACAAAAAGAGATGAGTTCAACGTATCTTGGGTGATAGTAGTCATTTGTAGGTCAGGTTGATTATCTGTATCTTGCATCCATATCCTTGTTAAATGAGTTGATAATATGCCATGAGAAACTTGTAAGGATTAGCACACTAAACTCAGTCTGTTGATTAAGTTCAGGAGTGTTAATAAGGTCGAGTGATACAAGTTATGAATATAATAAGATGTTAATTAATTAAGCTGTCAGTGTGCTTAGTTTATTAACGAATATTTGTTTCTAAAAGACAGAGATCAATTAAGTCTTTAATGCAAGCTCATGCTCAAGTTGGGATAAATAGGTAAGTCAACACGGATTCTCTAGGAGAATGAATATGTGTTTAATAATTAATTTTGCTCTGGACTCAGCATAGATAATTAATTAATTTAAGGTTTGACTTTATTTCTTGTATTAGATCCCTGGTCTAGTGCAAAATAGATCCCCAGTATTTATTTTACTCTCTCTGGAATTATTATTAATAGATTAATATATTTATATATTATTTAATAATACGAAAATCATTTATCTAGAATTAATTGGATGGACCAATTAATTCATAAATAGGTGGCCCAGTTATTATTAATTATATCATAGACTCATATTAATTTATTGAAAGCTCATTAGCGATATAATTACTAATAGACCACAATTTTAATACTCTCCCTGTTTCATTGATAATGTCTTGTTGAGTTTCGGTACGAAGTTTAAGATGGTGGGTGTAAAGGCCTTTAAAGTAGTGTAAAAACATAAGATAGTGGGGTCCACTTGTCTTGATGATTGTGGTCCACTCATTTATTACCATTTTAGGTAGGATACAAGATGAGTGGGACACCCCGAAAATGAAAAATGACATTATCAATGGGAAGTAGGGAGGATAATGTTAAATAAAAATTATATTATAACACGTTCAGTTCAATCCATTTGATTCAGAAAAAGATAGACGCGTGTCTGAAAACAGAAGAACGTGAGTTCATTTTGAGAGGAGCAGATATTCACTTTTCTCAGATCTCTATCCACATTGAGGAGATAAAGGGTCGGGACACGGTCCAGACGCTCCAGACACGAGCAGAATAAGAGCTTTTGAAGAACGCAGGTATGATTCGTCATTTTCATTCCTTCAGGATTAGCACACTAAATCCGACCGGTTGATTAAGTTAAGGTGTGTTAGTAAGGTCGAGTCGTACTACTCAGGAATATAATAAGATGTTAATTAATTTAAGCTGTTAGGGGGCTTAATTAAGTAACGGATATTTCTATCTTTGATACAGAGATCAATTAAGTCTAAAATATAAGTTCATGCTCAAATTATGATAAAGAAGTAAGTCAGCACGGATTCTTTAGAGGAATGAATTTGTGTTTATTAATTATTTTTTCTCTGTGTTGAGCATAGATAATGAATTAATTTGAGGCCCGATTTTACTTCTTGTATTGGATCACTGGTCTGGCCCAATTAGATACCTAGTTATTTGTTGTGTCTCAGTAATCATTGTTAATAGATTAATATAATGTATTATTATTTAATAATATTATTTATCTGAAAATAATTGGTTGAGCCAATTAATTGATAAATATATGTAACTCACTTAATTAAATAATTGTATTATGGGTCTGATGTTACATAAGCCAATTAGAAATATAATTAATTAATGGGTTGCAGTTACAAGAATAAATATCACGTGTCACAAACGCATAATGCGAGTTAGAGAGAGATAAATTATTTTTCTTTAGTTCTTTATCCACTCGGAGGAAAAAAAGGGTCGGGATACAAATCAAAAGATCTGATCGGGAACAATAATCAGAGCTACAACAACATACAAAGGAGGCAGGTAAAATCTGATCCTTCTAAATTATGGTCCAAGAGGGATCCAATGATCCTTCCAGATTCACACCGAGTTCCCCTTATGGATGGTCCATCATTTAAGAGTGGCATGTTCTGCCATAATGCTTCTCCAAGTTTGGCTAGGACTGTGGCCAATATTAGCTTCCAAGAAGGTGCACCGTAGGTAGTACCGAGCATTCAAACATTGAGCCAGAAGTCAATTGGCATGGGTAATAAGTCGCCATCCTTGTTTCGCAAGGAAACCCATGTTGAAGAATTCAAGGTCCCTGAAATCCATCCCACCAGAAGAAGTTGTGGCACATGTAGGCTTCCATGAGCTCCAATGAAGTTTGCATTCCACGGATTTTTGTCGCTTCCAAAAGTTTAATGTTATCTGGTTAAGACTATTAAGGATACCCTTAGGAAGGAGAAAATCACTCATAACATAAATCGGGATAACTTGAGCAACAACTTTGATGAGAATTGATAAATCTATGTTTGTAGCTTATTTCTCCATCTAGATTGTGTATTTGTGCCTGTGATAGTGCAAGATTTTAAGCTTAAATGGAAGAAAATCAAGGGAAATCAAGCAGTTGGAAGAAATGAAAATTCAGAGATTTGGTGTGAATCTGCCCAAAATGTGAAGGAAATAGACTGAAGAGAGCCAGAACGGGCCTGTATTGTTGGGATTTTGTATACTGGAAGAAATTTTTATGCTTGTATACAATGTGTTTTTGTCATTACCATTGTTTTATTCTCCATATAAATATATATTTGCATATGTAATCCTTCATCTTGTATATAAGTTAGATTGTGTAGTGTGTCGGGTATCACAGAAGACTACACAAATTGGTTGAACTGACAAGATATAAACAGTTATCACAGCTGAGACAACTTAAGGATAAGTTGTTGGTATAAGCTTCAGTTTAGATAAGAAGTTATTTTGTCTTGGCTGCTTGTCTATACTAGTACACTAAAGCTGGTGTATTAGTGGATCACATGAGATGTGTTCTCCTGACTTACCTTAGTGGAGAACCACTAGCGGAGAACTAAGATCTCGGTGACTTAGCTGGTCTTAACCTAATAGGCCACAAATATTATTATAATATTAGCTTTTGAAGCCTATATTGTTGGGATTTTGTATACTGGAAGCAAGTTTTATGCTTGTATACAATGTATTTTTGTCCTTACCAACATTTTATTCTCCTATCTGATAACTATATATATTTGCACATGTAATCCTTTATCTTGTATAAAACTTAGATTTGTGTAGTGTGTCGGGTATCACAGAAAACGAAACAATTTGGTTGAACTGACAAGATATATACAGTTATCACACCTAAGACAACTTAAGGATAAGTTGTCGCGTTTTAAGCTGCAGCTTTAGAAAAGAAGTGACTTGTCTTGGCTGCTTGTCTTTACTGGTACACTTAAGGTGGTATATTGATGGATCACAGTGAGATGTGTTCTCCTGACTAACCTTAGTGGAGAACCAAGATCTCGGTGACTTAGCTGGTCTTAAGCTTGTTAAGACTTCAGCTGAGTGCATTTGACTATCTATCACTTTGACCTACTATGGTGAGCGTCATCGCTATCGGTTCTACGTATCTTGAGTGCTAGTAGTCATTTGTGGCTCAAGATTGGTTGTCTATATCTTGCGACTGTATCCTAGTAAAATAGGTTGATAATATCCCCTGAGGAACTAATAAGATTAGCACACTAGGCCGGTTGATTAAGTTCAGGTGTGTTAATAGGGTCGAGTGGTACTACTCAGGAATATAATAAGATGTTAATTAATTTAAGCTGTCAGTAGGCTTAATTAATTAACGGATATTTCTATCTTAAATACGGGGATCAATAAAGTTTAAAAATACAAGCTCATGCTCAAGTTGGGATAAAGGGGTAGGTCAGTACGGATTCTTTAGTGGAATGAATATGTTTTTATTAATTGATGTTGCTATGAGCTGGGCATAGATAATTAATTGATTTGAGGCCTGACTTTATTTCTTGTATTGGATTCCTGATCTGGCCCAATTAGTTGCCTAGTTATTTATTGTCTCTCAAAAATCATTATTAATAGATTAATGCATTTTGCATTATTTAATAATATTATTTATCTGGATTTTAATTGGCTGGACCAATTAATTGATAAATAAAAGTAGCTCAGTAGACAAATCTATTATATTATGGGCTAATTGATGTGAAAGTCAATTAGGGATATAATTTAATTAATAAGCTACAAATATTCATATAATATTAGTTTTTGAAGCCTATGTATATTAGTATTATGTTCATAATCAGAACACACATTCACATACTCATAAGCGTATACATGCGAGTAAGAGAGACAATTTATTTGATTTTCTTCAGTTCTCTGACCACGCTGAGGAAGAAAAGGGTCCGGACAGAGATTACAAGATATGAACGAGCTACTACAACATACGAAGGAGACAGGTAAATTCCATTCCTTCATCTATTGCATTTAGCCGAAAGTAATGAGTAATAAAGAAAAATCAAGCCCAAAACTTGGCCCATCTCTCTTTTTGCTGAATTTCGGCAGGGATTGAAGTTTTTCAAGGGAGCAAGTACAAGCCATGTCAACCTTTTATCCAGCAGTCCATACCTTTGTCCAGCTGATTCAATACCTACTTTCTGAACAAGTCCAATATCAAGGAAGATATTTTTGGAGGAGCTGAAGGGAGAAAATAAATAATGTACTTAATCTTTCTTGTTAAAGAATCGAACCCCTTAGTTGAAAGCTCTACATTCCTACTGAAAAATCCATTGTAATTCCACCATTAGAATAGAACTAAAAACTAATTTACTTTCTAATTTAGTTTCAAGCTCTCTTGGAGGAGAACACTTCTGTTGATTCTATTGGTTAGCTTTAATTTCTGCCTTTAATTCAAGCTTTTAATGCTAGTATTTCTTTCTCATCTTGACTTCATATTCTATTCTGTTTTTACTGTTCTGCACATGAGTTTGACTATGTTATTTCCTTCCTTTTTGTCTGCATATGAAGAAGAATGTTGTCTTTTCATACTTCGAATATTCCATACTTTTAGATATATGCACTTGTTAACTCGTACCACTTTATTCCCTCACCATTTAGAGTTATTTGTTCATATTTGTTCCATGCTATTTTAGGAAAATTTATTGTTCAACCTTTTACTCCCAAATCTGCATTATGCTTTGCTTTTACATGTTTATTTCATTTAACGTAGTTAATACGAGTAGCTAAACCCTAGATTTGATTGAGGTAATGAGGCACCATCCTTAAAATCACATGAGATGTATAACATGCTTAATAATTGATTTGGATAAGGTTTTAATAGAACTTTGTGTAAGATAGTTGTGAACTACTTAGATCTGATCAATCCAGGTAGGTATCGCCTCTCTAGGCATACGTAGTTGACATGTTTATGCTTTGTATGCTCAAAATCGGTAGAAGTCTTGACCTGGTACCTTGTTCTTAATGCTCCTTTATAGTAACTGGTGATCGCTGTTTACACCAAATAATCCTGCAAAATAGCTAGACCAAGAATTAGTATAGCATCAGGTATCGAACACAGGGAACGGAGTATTTCAAACCTAAAAATCCTATCAATCAGGGTTTGGTTAGCAACCACGCAAGTTTGGGAATTTTTTTTAAACCTAAGAACAAACGAAAACAAGCAGGAACTAAACACGAAATTTACTAATGCAAATAAAAGCGGGTCCAGCAAGATGATTCACACACACTCACAATCGATCACTGACACTATTAATTAAGTAATCCACTTAAATCAATTAGTTGTAGGACACCGTAATTAAACTGACATATCCCCTATTCCCCCTTAATTATTCGGTAATCGCCATGGTGGGCATTGAAACGACTACTTCTCTAAATTAGATGCAACCTACGTTGGTGGGCAATTAATAGATTTAACACTTAATCAGCTTTAAGAACTAAGGGAACCCAATTTAGGAGCCTACTAGTATGGTGGGCATCTAATAGTCTCCTACCAAATTAATCCAATTGCCCTAAGAAAATTTGCTACTTATTTAGCCTAATCCCACGAGAAACGATAGAAGTACTAAATTAGCTATGAATTAAACTAACATAGGGTAATCAAGCCTAAATTAATTAATCGAATTAATTAAACCTATATTAATTCAGAACCTAAGTGATTAATTTTAAGCCCTAGTCTCACGAAAATAAGGTGGTGTGTGTTTCACATCTCGCCGGCCCCTTAAAAGACTTAGATACACATATCGGTCGGACTAGCCAGACAGACTGATTTGCAGAACAGAACACAAAACATGCTGAAATTCATAAAATAAATATGCACGAAAATTCAAACAATTACCAAATAATCAGAACACCAATGAGTACGAAATTTAACCCTAGAAATTATGAAATTAAAAATTAAAGACTTCAAATCATCCTATAGGAAAATTAAAGCGGAGACAATCCAAATACGGGAATGTAAAACGAAAGCAATAACATGTTGTTTCTCCCAAATTGAACTACAATTCATGAAATAGAAATAAGAAATTCGAACTTTGAAATTTGATCTAAACCCTCGATCGGATCTCCTCGACGTCGGCAACTCTTCCTCGGCTAATCTCGGCTTCGACGGACCTCGGCTCTCGGTATCTCTCTCTCGGTGTTCGGCGTGGATGGAATGGTGTGGAAGATGATGATGAATGATGATGATGAACAGCTAGGAATTCGGCGTTTTAAGACGTGAATGATGGGATCCGGATTATGAACTTGTGTGCGTGCGTCTCTCCCTTGCGGCGCCTCTCTATACATATATATATGCTCCCTTATTTTCTCCTCTCCAATTTGGTCATTGATGAGTCGTTTTCGTACTTAGTAAATTCAGGCCGAAAAGTGGGTCAATTGGCCAATCGGTGCACTCGTAGTGGCGAAAAATGCAGGTTTTAGGTGCTGACGTGGCATGATGACAATGATATTATTTGGCGATTTTTGATGAAGAAAAAGCATGGAATTGATGACGTGGGCGTGGATTTGTGGAGAAGGAAAGAATCAAGAAGATATTTTGTGGTAGTTAAGGGAAGATCTTACTTCCTTATTTATCCAAATCTCTTCCCTTATTAAAAGATTTGACCTTGCTTGGAGAGGAAGAAAAGGAGTATATAAGGAGTTGAGGGGGGACGAAAATCATAAGCTTGAACACCATTGAATACGCCCCCAACCCCGAACACACAATCTTGCCATTGCTCCCTTCCGATCCGATCACCGCCGAAGCCAACCGAAGACAGCCGACAACCACCGAACCATTGCCGACCGACTTCCGCAGATTAGTTGAAGAAGAAACACATCCTTTTCTATTCCGTTGTTTATGCTTTTTAATTCGTAGTTGAATTCTAGTTTTAATTTCGTTTCGTAGTTAATCGTTTTCGTAGGAACTTAATATTTACGTTTGAACATTCGTTGCTATTTTAATTCAAGTTCTAGTTTAATTTCATAGGTTTAAACATTCTATTATTTCGTGCCTTAGTTAATTTAAATTTCGTTCATGCTAGATCTAGGGTTATTCGTTTTTACGTTTCTGTTCTGTAAACTGTCCCAGTTGCCCAACCGAAGCTTCTGCATGAGTAGCTAAACTTTTTAGGGTCCGGCAGAATGTAAATGCACACGTGAACAGTACATGAGGCTTAGGCTCGAATAATTAATCAAAAGGGTTTCGGGTTAAATATGAATTAATTAATCTGGCTAGTAATTTAGGCTTGATCACCCTAGGTTGCGCAGTCTGTAGCTAACTTAGTACTTCCATCGTTTCTCGTGGAACAAGGCTAGGTAAGTAGCGAAATTATTCGTAACAGTAATTGGATTAAACCGATAGGAGACTATTAGATGCCCAACATACGAGTAGGCTCCTATACTAGGCTCCCTTAGTTCGATAAAGTTGTCTAGCTATTAAATCTATTGATTGCCCAACAACGTAGGTTGTAGCTAGGTTAGGGAAGTAGCCGTTTCGATACCCAAAATGGCGGTTACCGACTAAGTAAATGGGAGTGAGGATCACACAGTTTAAGTTATTGTGGTCTATAACTAGTAGATTCTTGAGATTAATTCATTTTAAGTGCCGAGGATTGGAATTACGTGTGTGTGAATATTCTGCTGGACCTGCCTTTCAATTTCCCAGTTTATTCAGTTTATTTTCAGTTTTCAGTTTTATTAATTTCTTTCAATTTTATAATTTCTTAGTTTAATAGAAAACCTAAATCTTGCGTGGTTGCTAACCAAAACCATAGATAAGTAGGAAAATAAAGTGTCTAGTCGTCCGTTCCCTGTGTTCGATACCCTGTGAACTATACTGATATAATTCTCTGATTTTCCAGGATTATTTGGTGCAATACAGCGATCACCAGTCATCTAAGTATAGAAAGATATAATATAAAATATATATTCTTTCTACACTTAATTTCCCTCTTGATTTCTTCCGGATTAAGCATATATTTCCTTTAATTTGCAACCGCCACATCAACGCCTCGTCAACGCTACATCATCATAAGAACTGCAAAACAAACACCAAAAAGCAATCCAACCGCCACAATATATGCCAAAATAAACGGAATATGGATAGTACGAAATAGACCTATCAAACCTCCTTACACTTAAAACATACTTGCCCTCAAGTATAAGGAAAACAAAAGTATAAGTACTATCCAAATTCCATTCCTCCCCAAAGACTCAAGACTCTAAAATAAAAAGACAAGGAAAAGACAAGAACATGACACGAAACAAAGGAAAAGAAAAAAAACAAAACACGGACAAGAAAAAAAATGACACAAAACACACAAGAAGCAATACCAATCATATCCGTAATCTCCACACTCAATGAACTAGCAAAAACATGTCAAACCATGCAAATTTGAATCTCATCAAACAACTAGAGTTGCAAATTAAAGATAAGGCACACAAATATCAATTTAGTCAAAAACCTAAGCAAAAGTGGATCATCCTCACGGTTCACTCAACACTCTCTAATCTAAGTCCGGTTAAGCCACTCAAGAAAATATAGTTCATCCGTCACGGTAAAAGATTGTCACAACTGCAATATCAATGAGGTCTTTTCCTTTGGTTGTAATGGGGCTTAGGACATAGAAAAAATTTTGTTGGTAGAGGTCCTAGGGGTTCTAAGCTCCACAAATTGTACCAATATGTCATGCATGTTATACTTGCTAAATTTGAGATAATCAAAGATGAAAAATCAATTCCTACCATAAAAGAACACCAAATCAGTTGCTACCAACTTATTCACGAACACCCCTACTGTTTACTGTTTCGGATTTTTTTTTTAATTTTTTTTTACGAAACAGCAGCCCAATACAGCGAAATTCAACATATTTTTACCAGGTATGAACACGAGCTGACCTTTTAAATAACACTATCAATGCACAACTTTGGTCAACAATTATTTTGCAACAACAAATATGACAGCAAGCAAACTCGGTAGACAAAAAAAGAATAGATCAATCTCAAATAAGCTTGTAAAACATACAATTACATGGGAAAAGTCATAATAAGCGACCAAGGCACACAGTTTTGCAACCGCACCATAGAATCATTAATGAAGAAGTATGGAGTAGCTCACCGAGTCTCTACCGCTTACCATCCTCAATCGAATGGACAAGCTGAAGTGTCTAATAGAGAAATCAAGGCTATATTGGAGAAGACTGTCAATCCATCAAGGAAGGATTGAAGTACAAGGCTGGATGACGCCTTATGGGCTTATCGGACAGCTTATAAAACTCCTCTCGGAATGTCTCCGTATAGATTGATTTTTGGTAAGCTATGTCATCTGCCTGTGCAACTGGAGCACAAAGCTTGGTGGGTTGTAAAGAAAATCAACATGGTCCCAGCCGAATGTGCTAAGGAACGAAAATATCAGCTTCAAGAGCTGGAGGAAATTCGGATGGAGTCCTATGACGCGGCAATGTGATACAAGGATCGTACTAAGGCATGGCATGATAAGGCTATTCGTTTGAAGAAGTTTGAGCCGGGGCAACTTGTCTTGCTGTATCAATCACGCCGACGGATCATGCCAGGAAAGCTTAGGTCCAGATGGATTGGTCCGTTCAGAGTGCGCTCCGTTTGGCCAAGCGGAGCAGTGGTCATACAGAAACTCGATTCAGACGAAGCTTTCACCGTCAATGGCCATTGCCTTAAAATCTACCATGCAACCGCTATGATGGAAGATGTGGACGAGCAAGGCTTGTCCATTCCCTCTTACGTTTGACTCTTTGAAGAGGAGGTCTAGCCGAAGACTCTAAAGAGAGGCGCTACCGGGAGGCAACCCGCGTTTGTTATTTCCATTTTTTTTTATTTGTTTATGCCGTTTTTATGCTTGGTGTTTTTCTTCTTATTTTTCAGATTTTGGCTAAGGAAGAAAAAGGGCTTAAGTGTAAGGAGAAATAAATTGTTGTAGTGAATCAAGAAGTGAAGAAGTTTGGGGGACCAAATTGCAATTCTGGAAGATATAAAGGACCCAATTGATGTTTCCAAAGTTTTTGAAGTGTCAAATTGAAAGAAGGAAGCTTTGATGGGGCCATTGAAGTTTATAAAAATTGGAGGACTTAATTGCATAAAGATGGGGGTCATTGTCTCAATTGTGCAAGTGGAGGGGTCAAAGTGAAACGTTTTGTACTATAAAAGGGGAGAGATCATGAAACCCTACCCACTTGACACTATTCAACCATCTTTCTCTCTCAAGGCCGCTGCCCTCATCCTTCTCTCTACAAAATCTTCAACTTCCACCACGACAACCCGATCAGTTGTGCAACCGAGACACTATGCCGCCGAAGAAGAAGATTGAACTCCGAGCCGCTGCCCAATTGTTTGCTGCGTACAAAGCTGACCCGGAGACACAGCGTCGCCGCTGCTTCCGCCACCCAAGCTATAGTACCTTTCCATCAAGTTCCCTTCGACGATGCCGAAGTTTCACCGCCGCCGGCATTCACGTACGAACCGGAGCCGGAGGAAGATCCGCAAGATCAATATTCAAACTTCGTCACAGAATCTTCCTCTCCTCCGAAACCGCCAAGGAGACGATTACGTAGTTCTACGGGAGTTCGAATTCAAGAACCGATCCAACCGCCAAGGGCGGATCTCACGGAATCCACACCCGAGGAGTCTCCCGAGTCTACGCCACCGCCGTCTCCACCTCGCCGATCTCACGCCCGTCAGTCAACCGTCCGACATCCCGGCGAAGCCTCGTCCTCTCAACCGCCTCGTTCTCCGCAAACGGTGTACGAGTGGTTGCCATTTATGGATGAAGCCCGAGTATCTCAACCGGCACCGCTACTGCAATATTACGGCAACGTGAATTGGATGGAAAGTATATGTGGTGACTTGCCGAGCGACGACCAAGACTCGGACTACGTGTCCGATGACCATGACGGCAATTACGAAGGTGACTTCAACTTGAGTGGTCTTTCTCTAGTCGATTCCGACTCCACATCCGCCTTCCCGCAAGAGAATGAATATGGTAACCGCACCATAATTCACTTGGACACGTCCGAAGCCGTCTCCACCCTCTCTCGTTTCGAGATCGAGTACTTGGACGACCGAAACATGGAGCGCGAAGGAAAGGAGTACCGGAGAGGACGCCTCATCGACCGCGAGTTCTTACGCCGAACGGGTAATATCATTCCCTTCTTTACCTACTTTGGTCGAATTGGTTGGTCTTGATTGCTTGAATCTCATCATTATATTTGCTACAAGGAGTTGGCTAGAGAGTTTTTCAATACTTTTCATTTTGAGCATGATAAAGACTTGTATGAGCCATGCATAGCCTTTCGATTGTTTGAAAATAATTATCATCTTTCTATGGCCGAATGGAGTGTGCGTTTAGGCATCACCACTTTTGACCATTTTCTTGAATTGAGGTATGAGATAGGTTCACATTGCTTGCCGAACAACTCAATACATAGGATCGATCAATGCATGGAGGCTCTTAGCGCCGAGCGACCCGGAGGATTTTCAATCCTCGGGTTCATATGTGTGCTACATCGAGGACCCCGCTCTCCGCCTATGCCATCAATTCCTAGTCCACAATCTCACCAGTAAGAGTACGGCCTTTGACAAGGTAACGACTAATGAGCTTTATTTCTTATGGTGTATGCATGCTGGCCGACCGGTAAACCTAGGGTTTTGGATTGCCAAGAATACGTTCATCATAGCTAGTAACACCGCACGACACCTCACGTTGTGCCACCTACTTGCTACGTTCATTGAACGAAATTTTGTGATCTATGATGCTCAGTATTTAAGTCAAGTGCCCCCTCCCACTTTGTTTGATATGTCTTTGTTGAGACATTCTCGCTTAGTGTATGAACTGCCTAACCGGGACATCGAGTTTTATCCACCGGGACCTCGTGTCTCGAGTGCATCTTCGAGTGTAGGTGGAGATTCTGTGGAGTTGCTGCACACTGACCTAAATTCCTTGGAACGCCGTGTTGACCGCCTGCGCCGTACCGTTATGAGCCGACTGCCTCGCTTGCCCAAGCGAGGCGCCAAGTAACTTTTATCCCTAATTTTTGTTTTTCATTTTTGTTTTCTGTTTTGAGTCAGTTTTTGTGAGTCTTTTGTGTCCTTACACTTGAAAGGGTTCAAGTGTAAGGAGGGGTTGTTTATTTTCTTTTGTTTATTTTGTCTTTTGTGTTAGTATGTTCTTACACTTGAAAGGGTTCAAGTGTAAGGAGGGTGTTTTTTTTTTTATTTTTTCATGCCTTCTCTCTTTGTTTTGTCTTTTCTTCTTGCTCGAGGGCGAGCAAGTTTTAAGTGTAAGGAGGGGGGTATTTTATGTCGAAGCATGCCAAAATTTTCAATTTTTGATACGCCGTTTTCTATGCTCAAGCATGTCTTATTTGTGCTTTTGTGTTTCAATATGCTTGCTTGTAGACTTTGTGAAAATTAGATCTAGGCACATATGTGTATGTAATTTGGGATGGCGAAAAATAAACTTTGTTGGATCGAATTTTATTAACCACTCACTAAAATTAGATTTGAGTCTTATAGTATGACACTTCCTACTATTGATAAATGATAAATGATAGGAGTTACTAGGGATTTTTAGCCAAACGGCCGCGACAAAATATTTCCAACCCTAAATTATCCCCTAGTGAGCCAAATTGAGCCTTGACCGATTCTTTGATATGAGTTAGTAAAAATTTAGCCAAGGCCTTTTAAACTTTCTCTTGACCCTTGTTATTGCATGTCTTATAAACTTTCTTGTGCATTATAAATGTTGTTTAGAGGATTGTTACATATGTCCTCTTCCTACAAAGTAAGAGGTGCTGCAAAAAGAATTGTATAGGCCGAAAATTGAATGTATAAGCTGCGAATGAAAAAAAGCAGATTTTAAGTGGTCTGATTGCCCAGTTGAGACAGTCTGTACCCAGAATGTGAAAAAAAAAGAAAAAATGGGTACATAAAATAATTGTAGCATTTGTTCGAAATTGTTAAGTGGTGGGATGTTTTGAATTTTTGTATTAATTGCACAAGTAAGTGAGTTTGACATGCATAACATTGAATTGTAATTTTGATGGAGCTTAGTACCCCTAAGACCCTTACCAACATTAATTTGTCTAAGTCCTAAGCCCCATTACAACCTAATGAGAAAGACCTCCTTGATATTGCTATTGTGACGATCTCTTATCGTGATTGCGTGGATTTGTTTTCTTGAGTGGCTTGAACTGGACCTTGATTAGTTGAGTGATGAGCGAACCTTGAGGAGATCCACATTGTTTAGATTTGGACCAAGTTGATATGTGTGTGCTTAGTCTCGAAATTTGCATCGTCTACTTGCTTGATGAGATCATATTTGCATGATTTGATTTGTTTGGCTAGTTAATTGGTGTTGAGAATTTCGGATTGATTGGTGCTGCTTCATGTCATCGTTTTTTATGTTTTTATTCGAGTCCGTGTTTTTTATTTCGTGTCTTAGTTTTGTTCGTGTCTTTGTGTCCTTGTCATGTCGTGTCTTTATTTTCCTTGAGTCTTTTATTTTTGTTTTGAGTCTTGGGGATTGGCCGAAATAACTAAGTACTTATCTTATGTCTCTCCTTATACTCGAGGGCGAGTATAAATCAAGTGTAAGGATATTTGATGAGTCGTTTTCGTACTTAGTAATTTCAAGCCGAAAAGTGCGTCAATTGGCTAACCGATGCACTCGCAGTGGCGAAAAATGCAGGTTTAAGGTGCTGAAGTGGCATGATGACGAGGATATTATTTGGCGATTTTTGATGAAGAAAAGGCACGGAATTGATGATGTGGGCGCGGATTTGTGGAGAATGAAAGAATCAATAAGATATTTTGTGGTAGTTAAGGGAATATCTTATTTCCTTATTTATCCAAATCTCTTCCCTTATTAAAAGATTTGACCTAGCTTGGAGAGGAAGAAAAGGAGGAGTATATAAGGAGTTGAGGGGGGACGAAAATCATAAGCTTGAACACTATTGAACACGCCCCCAACCCCGAACACACAATCTTGCCATTGCTCCCTTCCGATCCGATCACCGCCGCCGACCGCCGATCACCGCCGAAGCCAACCGAAGACAGCCGACAACCACCGAACCATTTCCGACCGACTTCCGCAGATTAGTTGAAGAAGAAACACATCCTTTTCATTTCCGTTTTTATGCTTTTTAATTCGTAGTTGAATTCTAGTTTTAATTTCGTTTCGTAGTTAATCGTTTTTGTAGGAACTTAATATTTATGTTTGAACATTCGTTGCTATTTTAATTCAAGTTCTAGTTTAATTTCGTAGGTTTAAACATTATGTTATTCCGTGCCTTAGTTAATTTAAATTTCGTTCATGCTAGATCTAGGGTTATTCGTGTTTATGTTTCTGTTCTGTAAACTGTCTCAGTTGCCCAACCGAAGCTTCTGCATGAGTAGCTAAACTTTTTAGGGTCCGGCAGAATGTAAATGCACACGTGAACAGTACATGAGGCTTAGGTTCAAATAATTAATCAAAAGGGTTTCGGGTTAATTCTGAATTAATTAATCTGGCTAGTAATTTAGGCTTGATCACCCTAGCTTGCGCAGTCTGTAGCTAACTTAGTACTTCCATCGTTTCTCGTGGAACAAGGCTAGGTAAGTAGCGAAATTATTCGTAAGAGTAATTGGATTTAACCGATAGGAGACTATTAGATGCCCAACATACGAGTAGGCTCCTATACTAGGCTCCCTTAGTTCGATAAAGTTGTCTAGCTATTAAATCTATTGATTGCCCAACAACGTAGGTTGTAGCTAGGTTAGGGAAGTAGCCGTTTCGATACCCAACATGGCGGTTACCGACTAAGTAAGTGGGAGTGAGGATCACACAGTTTAAGTTACTGTGGTCTATAACTAGTAGATTCTTGAGATTAATTCATTTTAAGTGCCGAGGATTGGAATTACGTGTGTGTGAATATTCTGCTGGACCTGCCTTTCAATTGCCCAGTTCATTCAGTTTATTTTCAGTTTTCAGTTTTATTAATTTCTTTCAATTTTATAATTTCTTAGTTTAATAGAAAACCTAAATCTTGCGTGGTTGCTAACCAAAACCATAGATAAGTAGGAAAATAAAGTGTCTAGTCGTCTGTTCCCTGTGTTCGATACCCTGTGAACTATACTGATATAATTCTCTGATTTTGCAGGATTATTTGGTGCAATACAGCGATCACCAGTCATCTAAGTATAGAAAGATATAATATAAAGTATATTTTCTTTCTACACTTAATTTCCCTCTTGATTTCTTCCGGATTAAGCATATATTTCCTTTAATTTGCAACCGCCACATCAACGCCTCGTCAACGCTACATCATCATAAGAACTGCAAAACAAACACCAAAAAGCAATCCAACCGCCACAATATATGCCAAAATAAACAGAATATGGATAGTACGAAATATACCTACCAAACCTCCTTACACTTAAAACATACTTGCCCTCAAGTATAAGGAAAACAAAAGTATAAGTACTATCCAAATTCAATTCCTCCCCAAAGACTCAAGACTCTAAAATAAAAAGACAAGGAAAAGACAAGAACATGACACGAAACAAAGGAAAAGAAAAAAAAAACACGGACAAGAAAAAAAATGACACAAAACACACAAGAAACAATACGAATCATATCCGTAATCTCCACACTCAATGAACTAGCAAAAACATGTCAAACTATGCAAATATGAATCTCATCAAACAAGTAGAGTTGCAAATTAAAGATAAGGCACACAAATATCAATTTAGTCAAAAACCTAAGCAAAAGTGGATCATCCTCACGGTTCACTCAACACTCTCTAATCTAAGTCCGGTTAAGCCACTCAAGAAAATATAGTTGATCCGTCACGATAAAAGATTGTCACAACTGCAATATCAATGAGGTCTTTTCCTTTGGTTGTAATGGGGCTTAGGACATAGACAATTTTTTGTTGGTAGGGGTCCTAGGGGTTCTAAGCTCCACAAATTGTACCAAGATGTCATGCATGTTATACTTGCTAAATTTGAGATAGTCAAAGATGAAAAATCAATTCCTACCGTAAAAGAACACCAAATCAGTTGCTACCAACTTATTCACGAACACCCCTGCTGTTTACTGTTTTGGATTTTTTTTAATTTTTTTTTTTTTTTTACGAAACAGCAGCCCAATACAGCGAAATTCAGCATATTTTTACCGGGTATGAACAGAGCTGACCTTTTAAATAACACTATCAATGCACAACTTTGGTAAACAATTATTTTGCAACAACAAATATGATAGCAAGCAAACTCGGTAGGCAAAAAAGAATAGATCAATCTCAAATAAGCTTGTAAAACATACAATGACATGGGAAAAAGAAAAGCTAAAAAGGCCTCGGTTTGTATTTTTTCTGACTAGATCAAAGAATAGGACAAGGCACAAATTAGCTGAGTAGGGGATAATGCAAGGTAGGAAAAATATTGTCGCGGTTAAATGGCTCAATCCCTAGTGCCTCCTATCACTTATCACAAGTGGCTCTCTTTTATTGCAACAAGCACTCTCAATGAAATTAGTAGGAAGTGTCCTACTTTAACGGCCCAAATATAATATACGGAGTGTGTACAAAATTCGATCCACAATTCACTTATTATTCGTCATCCCAAATCACATACAAATGTGCACCAAATCCTACTCTTCACAACAACTACAAGTTTGCATATTGAGACATAAAGCACAACCAAACATGCTTAAATCAAGAACAAGAGTGCATCAACAACTTCAATTTTTGGCATGCTTCGACGACACAAAAGAAAGGACGACACAAAGTGAAACGACGTAAAGTCATCCCTCCTTACACTTAACCCCTTGTATGCCGTCACACAATAAAAGACAAAGAAAAAGGACAGAGAATATGACAAAAAATAAATAACAAACTACCCCTCCTTACACTTGATCGTTGCAAACGAGCAAGTAAAAGAGAAGCAAAACAAAGACACAACACATAACACAAAAACACAAAAAATAATAAAAATAAAAAAGAGGGGGAAAATGGCATCACCGATCGCCCGGAGGCGGAAGACGAGAAACAACCGTGCGCTCCAAATCATCAAAGCACCGCCGAAGAGCTACAACCTCAGCCCTCAACACCTGGACCGAATCGCTTGGTACCTGCAAACCTACATAGGGAGTAGCACTCGGGACTCTAGGTCCCGGTGGATAAAATCTAACAGTACCATCAGGCTCCCTAAAGCAAATGCGTGCATAGCCCATCAACTCAAGGTCAAACAAAGGGGGAGGAGAAAACTGACTAAGCTGAGAATCATCGAATATGATAAAATTGCGTGCAAGGAATGTAGCAAAGAGATGGCACAAAGTAAGATGCCTAGCCGGATGAGTAGCAAGATCACTCATGCTACGATCTATCTAATACCCAAGATCAACCCGCCGCCCCGTATGCATGCACCACAGAAAATATAAATCATTATCCGTGACTGTGGTAAAACCAGTCCAAGGCCCAGTCAAATTATGGCAAAGAAAGTGATGACACATACGCAATGCATGATCGGTAACATAGGAAATATCAGAATAAGAGGGGCGGAAAATCTGGGGATCAGAGGGCGCAATCAAAGTCCATGCACTCATAGAACCAACATAATCACCTAGAGAAGAAGGTACACCACAAGGAGTAGAAGCATAAGTATCATCATCTAAATCCTCCAACAACACAGTGCCCAACCGGGTAGACCACTCAGCCAACAACATCTCATAAAATACACAACCAATGCGAAATGAAATGCTCTTCACATACACATTAGTCACAAAAGTAAATGAAAATGTATTGAAGAACTCAGCAGTAAGAGCATGATAGCAAGGATAGTGGTGAGACTCAGTCAACCATAGCCAACCAATGCGTCTGAAATAATCATAAAACGTACCTTGTACGCCCGTGGAGCGGAGGAAACCGTGATCAATGGAGCGGCCATTCCGGAAATTCTTGTCGCGGCGAGTGAAAGCGCGATGCCTATATGGCTCGTCCTCAAATTTCATCACTGCCCGGATTGCCTCTCTATTCGGAAACTGTAAAACGATGAGGTTCCCGTACACGGTGGAGGACGGGAACGATGAGGAGTCGGCCGAATCAGCGAGCGAAAGCTGCTCCAGAGATAGGTCTTCATCTTCACTTGATGGCTCACAATCGGACTCATCTGATACTGGATTCGAAGTGGCCCTCACCTCGTCGACCCAATGAATCCCGTCGAAACGCGGAGGTGGCGTATACGGGCTACTCTCTCGGAGGAAAGCAAATCGGTCATACAAATCGGCCGAAGGGAGCTCTACTACGGGAACAGACCAATCCACGTCATCGGTCGCATCTTCCTCGGCGAAAACAGCGATGGCGGGCTCGGGGGTAGGGGAGGCGACGTCTGCTTCGGCGACCGCAGCTGGTGGAGCAACGATTTTCGGCTCCTCCTCGTCGATGAGGAAGGGGCCAATCACGGTAGGGTTCATTGCTCGCCGGATTCGTCATGTGCGACGCGGCGGCCGCCGCGTAGAGACCTCACCTGCGGTCAGCGATGACGAGGAAGGATCATCGACAATGGCAAGCTTCGATTTCTTTTATGGGGCCATTGCGTCGGATTGGGCAAGGAGAATTGGCGGGTTTTAGGATTGATTGTGAAATGGAAGTGGAGAAATTGAAAGAGAAACGGGATTTGGGTAAAAAATTGATAAGGAAGAAGAAGTGGTGAAGTTGAAAAAAATAATGGGGAAGTGGGTATAAAACGTGTTCGGTGGTTTCAATTTTTTTTTTTTTTTTTTTTTCCAAAATTCCTTACCTCCGAAAATTGCAAAATGACCCCTATAAAGAAATTACCATTACTCCCAACTCCAATTCTTTGACATTTTGACTCCGCTCTTAATCACCTCCTTACAGTTAAGCTCGTTGACATCTTTTATAGCTTAGATCTGGAAAAACAACACAAAAAACAAAGACGAAACCAAAATAAATAAAAGGAACAAGAACAGGAAAAACAAACCGGGTTGCCTCCCGGTAGCACCTCTCTTTATTGTCTTCGGCTAGACTCCTTCTAAAATCAAGAATAAGAGGGAATGGACAAGCTAAGCTCATCCACTACCTCCGTCCTCTCAGCAACATGGTAGTGTTTCAAACGGTGGCCATTGACAGTGAATTCTACATTAGAATCTAATTTAGAGATCGTCACTACTCCACTTTTCGAGACGGTTCGAATCCTAAATGGACCAATCCAACGCAAACGAAGCTTGCCCGGCATGAGACGGAGGCGAGACTGATATAACAACACCAATTGACCTTCCTCAAAGTTCTTAGTACGGATGTGTTTGTCATGCCATGCCTTGGTACGATCCTTGTACCTCATTGCCGTGTCATAGGCCTCACGACGAATCTCCTCAAGCTCTTGCAATTGATACTTTCTCTCTTTCGCACACCCATTAGATCCGTATTAATCTTCTTTACAGCCCACCATGCCTTGTGCTCCAATTCCACGGGTAAATGGCAAAGCTTCCCAAAAATAAGCCTATATGGAGACATACCTAAAGGAGTTTTGTAAGCAGTAAGGTAGGCCCATAAAGCATCATCTAACCTCAAACTCCAATCCTTCCTAGAAGGATTCACGGTCTTCTCAAGTATGGCTTTAACTTCCCTATTGGAGACCTCGGCTTGCCCATTCGTTTGTGGATGGTAGGGCGTAGAGATACGATGTTTGACACCATATTTCTTCATGAGTGCTTCTATAGTGCGGTTGCAAAAATGGCTTCCTTGATCACTAATGATGGCCGTCGGCACTCCAAATCTGCTGAATATATTAGTTCTAAGAAAACCTGCAACCACTTTAGAATCATTATTCCTTACGGCCTTAGCCTCGACCCATTTAGACACGTAGTCTACAGCAAGCAAAATGTACAAGTTCCCGCATGAGCTCGGGAAAGGGCCCATGAAGTACATGCCCCATACATCAAAGATCTCACAAAAGCGCAAAGACTTTTGGGGCATTTCATCCTTCTGGGATATGTTACCGTTCATTTGGCAACGTGTACATGTCTTGCAAAAATTGTATGAGTCGAGGTTTAAGGTCGGCTAGAAAAAACCTACATCCAAAACCTTTCTGGCAGTACGTTTTGGACCAAAGTGTCCACCATAAGGGGACGAATGACAATGATGAAGAATCTCACCTTGTTCAGCTTCAGGAATGCAACGGCGAATTACTTGATCCACTCCCATCTTCCATAGTATTGGAGAATCCCAAAAGTATTGTTTGCATTCGCTCTCCAATCTTTTCTTTAAGGCATGTGTGAAATCGGAGGGAAGCTGCTTGGAAGTCAAGTAATTGACAATGTTGGCAAACCAAGGGAGTTTAGAAATCTTACCCAAGGCATTTAGCCATTCTGGAACAGAATCGGTCTGTCTGGTCAGATGAAGCAGTGGCTAAGCAGTAGCTGAAAAACACTGAGCAGGGGTCTATCTGTCCAGACGGGCCAGACTGGTAACAGATTCGGGAACCGCATACTGATGCTCCTCGGGAAAAGTCTCTTTAATTGATTCTTCATCTTCCTCTTGGATTAAACGGCTTAGATGGTCGGCCACTTGATTCTCTGCTCCCCTCTTGTCCTTTACCTCCCAATCAAACTCTTGAAGTAAGAGTATCCATCGAATCAAACGAGGTTTAGACTCCTTCTTGGATAGAAGGTGTTTGACGACAGCATGATCAGTGTAGACTACAATTTTGGAACCAAGCAAGTAGGATCAGTACTTGTCAAATGCGAAGACAATAGCCAACAACTCCTTCTGAGTGGTAGAAAAATTGCATTGAGCTGAGTTAAGTGTCTTCGAAGCATAGTAGATTACATGGCTCTCTCTTCCATTTTTCTGCCCCGAAACTGCTCCTACGGCCCGATCGGATGCATCACACATGATCTCAAAGGGCTTGTTCCAATCAGGAGGCTGCATTATTAGGGCGGTGGTAGGCCTTGTCTTAAGGAGGTCGAAGGCCTCCTTACACTGATAATCAAACACGAACTCAACATCTTGTTGTAGAAGCCTTGTGAGTGGTTGAGCTACCTTTGCAAAGTCCTTGATGAAACGCCGATAAAATCCTACATGTCCTAGGAAACCGCGGATCTCCTTCGCAGATGTAGGGGGCGGCAGCTTTTCAATCAGGTCGACTTTGGCTCTATCTACTTCAATCCCTCTGCTAGAAACCACGTGACCAAGTACAATTCCTTCGGTAACCATAAAATGGCACTTCTCATAGTTGAGTACTAAGTTCTTCTCCACACACCGAGCAAGGACTTTGTCCAAATTCTTCAAGCATCCCGTGTATGAATTCCCAAAAACCGTGAAGTCATCCATGAACACCTCAATGCAGTCCTCGATCAAGTCCGAAAAGATGCTCATCATGCACCTTTGAAAGGTGCTCGGTGCGTTACACAATCCGAATGGCATACGTCTGTATGCAAAAGTGCCGAAGGGACAAGTGAATGTGGTCTTGTCTTGATCCTCCTCCTTCACATGGATCTGAAAATAGCCGCTATAGCCATCCAAAAAGTTGAAGTAGGCTTGCCCCGCAAGCCTCTCTAACATCTGATCAATAAAAGGTAACGAAAAGTGGTCTTTCCGTGTAGATTCATTCAACTTCCTGTAGTCTATACACATGCGTCACCCAGTCACCAATCGCATTGGCACCAACTCATTCTTCTCGTTCTCCACAACTTGAAAGCCAGACTTCTTCGGCACCACGTGAACAGGACTCACCCATTTGCTGTCAGAAATAGGGTAAATGATACCCATAGAAATAAGATTCAGTACCTCTTTCAGCACCACCTCTCACATGTTAGGGTTGAGCTTCCGTTGGTGATCTCGGAAAAGCTTGCTATCAGGCTCCATATGAATTAATGTGTGCAGATGCCAGGACTAATACCGGTGATGTCGGCTAAAGTCCAGCCAATTACCTTCTTGTGCTTCTTCAGAACTGCCAATAAGGCCTCCTCCTGAGCTTGATTTAACTCCTTGCTTATGATGACTGGCAGTGTGTCACCATCTCCAAGATAGGCGTATTTCAGATGCTTGGGAAGTTGCTTCAGTTCGAGAACTGGGGGCTTCACCAATGAAGGCAGAATTCTGTCAGATTCGGCCTGTCTGGGCAGATCGGCGATACTGCTGACAGTAGCAAATTCTGGTGCTGCATAGAGGGCTTTGATGCTGTCTCGGATCTCTTCATCCCTGATATCCTTAAGGTCAAGGTCAGTCAACCCCTTGATTAGAGTGAGTTCCATTTTATCCTGCAACAAATGCGTCTCAAGATAATCTTGGACAAAGCTCTCAATCTCGTCAGCAGAAAAAGCCATTTCATTTTCATGATCACAAGGTTTCTTAAGTGCACTAGCAATATGATGAACATAAGTCTCATTATGATATCGCACACTAACAGAACCTTCATCTATATCAATCACTGCTTTCACCGTTTTCAAAAATGGTCTACATAACAAAACCCCGCAGTACCCTCAACTTGCCTATCATTTATATCTATAACATAGAAATCATCAGGATAGAAAAAATCACTAATTCTGACAAGGATGTTTTCAAGTAAACCAACAGGTGCAATGCATGATCTATCAGCAAGCTGTATAATCACATTAGTAGATACCAATTCAACTCCAGATAATTGATTATACACAGAAAGTGGCATAACATTGATTGATGCACCTAAATCACACATAACCTGCTTAACCATCACATTTTCCAGAAGACAAGGAAGAGTAAACATACCTGGGTGCTGGGTCCACGCATTTTGTAGGTAGCATCTTTTGGATAATTGCTGACACAGATGTATCCATCAACACTTTCCCGGTTTGCTGGATCTTGCCTGCTATGAAATCTTTGACAAATTTGCCAAATTGGGGAATTTTCACGGCCTCCAAAAAGGGTATGTTGATTTCCAGCTTTCCGAACAACTTCACATAGTCCATGTAGTCCTTGTTCGGTGTTCGTTTCCTCTCCAATGCTTCAGGAAACGGTGGAGGTATTGCAGTTTTAGGGTCTGTCTGGACAGATCGGCCTTCTCTGCTTGGCAGAACTTAATTAGTAAAATTCTGCAACTCTGTCAGGTCTTTCTGGGCAGTTGGACCTTCTTTGTCAGTCAGTTCTCCATCAGCCAGATTCTGCAACTCTGTCGGGTCTTCCTGGACAGTAAGAATATTCGGTCTGGTCAGCTCGGCCCTGTCTGTTGCAGATTGAGTCTTGTTGAAATTCACCTTTGGTTCGAGTCCGGACAACTCCTTCCCATTCCTCAACACGATTTTATTGCAATTGTGGGAGTTCGGATTGGGCTCAGTTTGAGATGGCAGTTTCCCTTGACTTCCTCTTTTTTCTTGAACTGAAGAATTTAACATGGAAATCTGCTTAGCTAAATTCTTGAAGGTGTTTTGGGTATCCTTCTTAGTCTGAGTGAACTCTTCTTGCATCTGTTGCTGGTATGCAATGGCATTCTTCTGTGAATTTATCATTTCAGCCATCATTTTCTCCAATGGACTGCTCTGGTCTGTCTGGCCAGACGGGCCAGTCTGCTGCTGAAATTGCAGCGGGAATTGCCTTTGATGTGGAGGTCTGTAGGGTTGTTGGAACCCTTGCTGCTGCGGTGGCTGATATTGTTGTTGCTGATAAGTAGGCTGTTGGAATGACTATTGTGGAGGATTCCTTGGCGGTTGTGGTGCTTGATCATCTTGTCTCCACCTTAAGTTCGGGTGAACCTTGTTCTGTCCATTCCAATTGTCGGCTGCATTTACATCCTCGCCTTGACATTGAAGAGATGAGTGCCCTCTTTGACCACATACACCACATGTATGACCAGTAATTGTGCGCTCAGATGAAGAGGAAGAGGAAGGAGGATTCCTCTCCTTGAATAGACGATTCAATTTTTCTTCGAGTAGGCTGAACTTCTCCTCAATTTTAAGTCCAACCTTCATATCTAGATCGTCCAGAAAATCTCCACTCGAAAGTTTCACAGATTTCCTTTGCATCCTTGGTCTTTTGTATTGTGATGTAGACTCGGCAAGGCCTTCAATGATTGCCTTCGCATCAGTGTAGTAGCTATTAGCAAAGCTACCCTTCAATCCAACATTCACCATGGTCTTGGACTCATCTGTCATTCCTTGGTAGAAACATTGCAGCAGATCCACATCAGAAAAACCATGGTTTGGGCAACTATCAACTAGCTTCCCAAATCTCTCCTAGTATGCTCCAAAGGATTCGTCAAGCTCTTGAGTAATCCCGGAAATCTCCTTCTTGAGTACATTGGTCTTGGATTGAGGGAAGTACTTATCCAGGAATGTCTGACGCATCTGAGCCCAAGTAGTGATCGACCTAGGTCGAAGTCCGGAAAACCATGCACGAGCTCCATCTTGTAGAGTAAAAGGGAATGCTTTGAGCTTAAAAGCATCTCACATCTATCTGCTCAGTGGTGGTTATGTTGATTGGTTCGGATAAGTCCTCTCCCAAGTTCCTCGAACCTGAGTTCATCTTCAGATTGACTCCTTCTTCAGCCATGTTTTCTATTTCAGGTTCAGAATTGCTGCCTTCAGAAAACGGGTCTATCTGACCTGTCGGACCGATTTCAGATTCTGACTCACTGGTCCTTTCCTCTGTCTGGTCAGTCGGACCTGTTTCTGTTTGTGACAGCACTGGTTGCTTTTGCAGCTTTGTTGCCTTCCGGTTCTTTTTCACAGTCTTTTCAATTTCTAGATCAAAATGTAGAAAAAGGCGGGAAGACCTGCTCATGCAACACCTAGAAAGCACAAAAGATCAGTAGGAAAAAATAAGCTTAAAGATAACACCGTTCCCCGGCAACGGCGCCAATTTGGTGATCGTTGTTTGCACCAAATATTCCTGCAAAATAGCTAGACCAAGAATTAGTATAGCATCAGGTATCGAACACAGGGAACAGAGTATTTCAAACCTAAAAATCCTATCAATCAGGGTTTGGTTAGCAACCACGCAAGTTTGGGAATTTTTTTTATAACCTAAGAACAAACGAAAACAAGTAGGAATTAAACACGAAATTTACTAATGCAAATAAAAGCGGGTCCAGCAAGATTATTCACACGCACTCACAATCGATCACTGACACTATTAATTAATTAATCCACTTAAATCAATTAGTTGTAGGACACCGTAATTAAACTGACATATCCCCTATTCCCCCTTAATTATTCGGTAATCGCCATGGTGGGCATTGAAACGACTACTTCTCTAAATTAGATGCAACCTACGTTGGTGGGCAATCAATAGATTTAACACCTAACCAGCTTTAAGAACTAAGGGAACCCAATTTAGGAGCCTACTCGTATGGTGGGCATCTAATAGTCTCCTACCAAATTAATCCAATTGCCCTAAGACAATTTGCTACTTATTTAGCCTAATTCCATGAGAAACGATGGACGTACTAAATTAGCTATGAATTAAACTAACCTATGGTGATCAAGCCTAAATTAATTAATCCAATTAATTAAACCTAGATTAATTCAGAACCTAAGTGATTAATTTTAAGCCCTAGTCTCACGAAAATAAGGTAGTGTGTGTTTCACATCCCGCCGGCCCTTTAAAAGACCTAGCTACACATATCGGCCGGACTAGCCACACAGACCGATTTGCAGAACAGAACACAAAACATGCTGAAATTCATAAAATAAATATGCACGAAAATTCAAACAATTACCAAATAATCAGAACACCAATGAGTACGAAATTTAACCCTAGAAATTATGAAATTAAAAATTAAAGACTTCAAATCATCATATAGGAAAATTAAAGCGAAGACAATCCAAATACGGGAATGTAAAACGAAAGCAATAACATGTTGTTTCTCCCAAATCGAACTACAATTCATGAAATAGAAATAAGAAATTCAAACTTTGAAATTTGATCTAAACCCTCGATCGGATCTCCTCGGCGTCGGCAACTCTTCCTCGGCTAATCTCGGCTTCGGCGGACCTTAGCTCTCGGTATCTCTCTCTCGGTGTTCGGCGTGGATGGAATGGTGTGGAAGATGATGATGAATGGTGATGATGAACAGCTAGGGTTTCGGCGTTTTAAGACGTGAATGATGGGATGCGGATTATGAACTTGTATGCGTGCGTCTCTCCCTTGCGGCGCCTCTCTATACATATATATATATGCTCCCTTCTTTTCTCCTCTCCAATTAAGTCATCTAAGTATAGAAAGATATAATATAAAGTATATTATATTATTTTCTTTCTACACTTAATTTCCCTCTTGATTTCTTCCGGATTAAGTATATATTTCATTTAATTTGCAACCGCCACATCAATGCCTCGTCAACGTCACATCATCATAAGAACTGCAAAACAAACACCAAAAAGCAATCCAACCGCCACAATATATGCCAAAATAAACGGAATATGGATAGTACGAAATAGACCTATCAGTAACCTAGTCATTGCTCAACATAGTAGGTTAATTGTTTAGGTAGGTGACTGTTTTTATGCTTAACATGACAGTCACAGTTGTGTAGAAGGATTGGACATCCATGTGATCAACACAGCGTTCTGGCCAGGTACTCTTAGCTAAACAAATTTATATAGTCATCTAGGATCGAAAAGAGGGTGGTGTGGAATTACCTTAGCTAGATTGTCTTTATTATCTTTCTTAATGACCTTTATTTATTGCATGTTACTCTTCTGCCTAGTTTTAAATAACCCAAAATTAATGGTGGCTGCAAGTCAAAACCTTAGATTAGTAGAAAATGCTTGTTTAATTGTCCGTTCCCTGATGATCGACCTCTTGCTTGTTTAAGTATAGTTTCTGTGCAGGAGTTCTATAAATTTATTTGGTCGCGCGATTTTACAAGGAAATCGCGTGCATAAAAAATCATCCTGCCACCCTGGGAAAGATATCTTAGTTTCCAATTTTTCAGCTTCTTTTCCACCCAACTAATAAAAAAGTTGAATTTCTTTCTTTGAGCGGCTAAAAGCAGATGGTAGTCCAAGATATGTAGCACAGAGATTGCCCAACTGCTCTTGCTGATCGTGCGGGAAGCACTTACTGAAAGAAATTTATGATTTAGATAGGTTCACTCTTTGGCCAGAGGCATATGAGAATGATTGAATGATATTCTTAGTAGTAGATATCTTCACCGGAAGAGCACGTCCAAAGATCAAGGTGTCATCAGCAAAATGTAGGTGCAAAACTCAGGGTGTTGTCCTAGAAACACGTGCTCCATGTAACGTTCCATGTATCTCAACTTGCTAAATTAATGCAGAAAAAGCTTCAACACAAAACAAAAGTAAGAATGGAGAAAGTGGGTCACACTGACGGAGTACTCTGGTAGGTATAATGTTGCGGGTAGGCATTCCATTTATAAGAATTGAATATCTAACCGTTTGGATGCATCTTTAGATCAACTCCACATAAGCTTTTGACATATAAAGTTTCAGGGCAAAGTATGATTGGCAGTGTGATTTACTGTTCTTCATTGAATGGAAAAGTTCAAAGGTAAGAAGAGCGTTGTTCGTAATAAAGCATTCGGGGATAAAAGTTGATTGGGCTTCGTGTATAAGCTTGGGAAGTAGAAGTTTAAGTTTATTGGTGATACATTTGGTAACAAGGTCGAAAGAAACATTGCAGAGACTAATAGGACTGAAGTCTTTCAGATTCTCTGGAGCATTATTTTTTAGGATCATGGTTAAGTGAGTGTGGTTGATCGTTCAGGTGATGTGTGATAGTTCAGTATTCATAAAACAATTGACACAATATCTTCTTTGACAACCGGCCAAAACTTGGTGTAGAAAAGGGTCGGGATACCATCAGGCCCTAGTGTCTTTAGCGGATGCATTTGAGAGAGTGCATGTGTCACATCTTCAGCTTTAAAAAGCTCTATCAGCGTCGCTGCTGTAGCAAGCCAGTTAGTGCGGGATCTTTGCTCCAACATAGTCTCCTCGAGTTGGAGGAGGGCTCTCCATTCTGCATCCCAAGTTGTCGTTGGTATGTGGAAAATGTTGGTAGTCCTCAATGCCGTTTCATCAAATTAATTTTTGTCTGACATGTGGCCAAATTTGATCGTTCCCACCCTTTAAGAGCTAGTTTTGACGTGAAGGGCAACAATGTGATGTTGGTTCCACGTTTGCCTCAAATCTAAAGGGCTTTGACTGGCATCGAGTAGCCGCGGATCAGCCCTGAAGTTCCAAGACTGAAGTCTTATTAGGTGCTTCACTAAAAATCTGGGAAAGAGGTCTTTCCACTGAGGGTATGCAAAGGCTCTATCCCGCCGTTCTTGAATGTTTTTGTCGCCCATTTGCCTATTGGTCCAGGTAAAATGACTTCCTTTGAATCCAAGATCGTGAATTCTTAGTATGCCATTGACGAGAGAAAAGCTTCCATTTTACCATACCATGTTTCTCATGTAAGTACAGAATTTCATACAGTCAAGGCCCCATGTTGAAGGTTTAATTGTTCCTCCGCCCACCCATAAATTCCAATAAATCGTCAGTCAAGAGCGGAAGTATGACATTTGATTCTAGCGTCAATATGATAAGTGATGAAGACGATGGAGATATAAGTTGATCCTTTCCCCCATCTCCCACATCAACCATGAGATATGTCACAATTAACTGCATAAAAGTCTTTTTATCAAATCTAAGCGTGGAATGTAGTTGGACAAAATCAGAGGCAAGTAATTTTATTTCAAGCAGGAAGATAAAGGTGGGGTTCTTCTGATTAATCTCTTGTTTTGAGCACCCGAACTGTCGATTGGTTCCCAAGCCCCCGACAGTTACAACTTATACAACACATTGGGTCCTGCGAGGCTGCTTCGAAGCAGTCGCCGCCGTGGACTCCTGTGTGAGACCAATCGAGAGAAACTTAATCGTTTAGCCTCGATAATCTCCGTAGAGTCCGGGAAGGAAGATTCAAGAAGAGTTCTTATTTAGAAAGAAATTGGCTTGCCGAGCTTTACATCGACTGAGGAAATCCCCTCACTAGTCTCTTCCAATTTTTTCTAGGTGGAGACTCGGTAACCGGGCAAGAGTTTCACTTGTAATAATATATAGTGTATGTTAGTAGAACCATGAAACTTAGAACTTGACATAAATATTGAAAGAATCTCACTAACAATGTAAATCTCGGAAAATTTGATGCTAGGTGTAGGACAATTAATACTAAAATTAGTCTTTATTCATAGGGTTCACAAATCTCAATATAGGTATCAAATTTTAATGTAGAAGAATCAGTGATTCTACCTCTAACATCAAACAAACCGTAAATCTCTGAAGACCCACTTGGTTCATTCATTTGACTATTTAATTTTTAATTGTTTGGCCATCTCGTTGCTATAGTTATATATACTTTTTTCTAAAAGGAAAAAGAAAAAAATTTATTTCGTGTTCATTCAAACTAAACTCATATTTTTATCCTAACAGATATAAAATTTATCCAATTATTTAAAGTGGATCAGTAAATTCTTCTCCTTTTATTATTTCGAAGAAAATCGACCGTAGTTATGTACATTGTGCAGTAGATAAGCCAGCTCATATGCACTATCGTGCCTAACATACAATATTAAATATAGAAAGATATTTTGAATATTTGATATCCATTCAGGAACTTTTCACTCGTGGTAACTTTGGTTGGGAAAAACTAGAGATTTGTCAATTTTCTTTTAACAGACCATAAAAATTAAACTGATAGAAGATATTGCACAATTTTGCCATAGACAATGTAACTTGCATTTACACATGCATAAGAAACTGTATATATCCATGAAAATAGCTATCATATTATATTGCATCAAGTTATCCGACTCTTTCTTCAATTTGAAAAGTTACGCAAAAGCTGCCCGCCCACCCACCCGAAAATATATATCTATATATATATATATATATATATATATATATATATATATATATAATAAATCGAACACTGATCACTATGTAACATGAACATCTCACAAAATGTGATTAGCAAAAATGAAAATTTGATTATTAGTCGAAAAGTAACAAAAGATTGGCAAAAATTTCCACCAAACAGATTTTCACATATTAATTTTCAAGATTATATGAACATATAATAGGTAAATTGACACAAATAATCCTCAAACTATACTAATTTGAATGAATTAGTCTTTAATCTTTTTTTTAGTTAATTGATCATCAAAGTATGCTAGTTTGGATAAATTGGTCATTCTGTTAAATTTTCACTTAGTCAATTGTTAGTCATAAAGGTATTTACGGAATAAAAACTTTAGATACCACTTCATACAATTTTTAAATTAAATTTTAACTATTTTTTAAATTATTTTAAATTATATTTTTTTACATTTAATCTGATTTTACAATTAAATTTTAACTATTTTTTTCAAATAATTTTGTTAATGATAGTCCTTTTTCAAATTAATCTTTTTTCAAATAAGATTTTTACTACGTAATTTTTTTTGTAATTAAATGAATGTCCTCTCCATCGATGGACCACGACCATGCTCGCCACCTCGGCAACAAACTCCACTATTTCACCATCCTCGCCTACACCATCTTCTCCCAGCCTTGCAACTACGTCATCCTCCGCATCCTCTTCTCACCGCCAACTACTTCTCTCACTTCTAAGTCGTTCAGCCGCTCGTCTCCGACAATATCTTCGACCTTGAAAAACACAACACCTTATTCAGTTATTGCGCCGACCCACTCCCCTCCTCCGCCATGAGACACTAAAAACATTAGTTAATGTAGATTTAGTTAATTTTTATATTTTTAATTAATTTTCTTAATTTTTTTTTACGTACAAAAAACATAAATTGGAAAAAAAGTTATTGAAAAATTTATTTGAAAATTAAGAAACTATTTGAGGAAAAAATAGTTAAAATTTTATTTAAAAATTGGATGAATCGTCGCTAAAACTTTTTATTCGTAAATGCTCTTATGACTAATGGTTGACTCACAAAAAATTTAATAGAAATACCAAAACTAGCATAGTTTGAGGATCAATTAACTAAAAAAAAATAGGAACCAATTCATCCAAACTAATATAATTTGAGGATCATGTTGCCAATTTGCCAACATAATATCAAAATACACTATTTTGTTTAGTGTAAAAATTGAAATGGACAATTTGCTGTCATACAACATAGGTCAAAACTCAATTATAGTATATAGATTATCTTAATCGAAATGGATAATTTTATATCTTCCATATGAAGGATATTCCTTTAAAAAGATAAGTATACCACCAGTATGTCTTATTACTAAATTACTACTCCCTCCGTCCCATTATTGATGTCCCATTGGGATTGAGCACGATAATTAAGATAGTGGATGTAAAGGTGTAAAGTTATGATGTAAAAGTATAAAAAAGGTGGGGTCCACTTGCTTAGATTGATTGTGGTCCACTCATTTATTTCCTTATTTGGTATGGGACATAAATAATAGGACAACCAAAAAAGGCAAGTGAGACATTAATAATGGGACGGAGGGAGTATTAAATTATGAATTAAATAAGCTAGATTATGCAATTGAATTGATCAAGTGTGATCTGCGATGAAGCAACCAGACCCAAGATTAATAGAATATAAGTTTATAACACGTAGTAAGAGAGGAGAATAATAATTCTTTATATTTTTAAGAACGTATATCTTCGAACTGCACTCATACTCTTAAGTTGAGTATATTATATATAATTAATTTAGAGAGGAATGTCAACGCTATATATTTTCAATTTGAAAAATGTAAAAATTTACATGAACCTCCATAATTGTAAAAATGTACAAATAAACCTACTTCACATTAATGTGTGTGCAGTGTACTTTTCAGAGTGTGTGTAGGTGTGTGTTGCTTTAGTTCTCCTTGTTTTGCTCACTTGTCTCGGTAATGATGAAAATAAAAACTTTCCATGCATGCATGCTTGTTACACCAACATGAAGGCTAACGGAAATAAAGACTTAAAAATTGTTCCGATATGCCTAACAAGGCTCAAAGCCGAGACCGGAAGATTACAAATAAATAGATAAATAAAACCTACATTATATGGTTATTTAAGGTGAACACGGCTCGAACCCAAGACTTAGTAAATTTTCCCAAGCTATTAAACCATTGTACCATCACTCATTCTCATAAATTTAGATACCTATTTATTTATAGAAGGAAACATGTTTATAATAAAAATAAATATGGTTATTTGAGCCAAATAGAGGTCGAACTCAAGACCTACTAAAATTTTCCAAGCTATGAAATCGTTGTGCCATCACACATTCTAATAATATTCTTAACCTATTTATCTGTTGAAGAAACATACTTATAACATGAAGCTGCCTCATCGCCCATTCTCGTAAAATTATTTCCACTTCATGTTTATCCACTTCAACTTCACCACCTATATATCATAGGGACCCAAAACACAACCTTACTTTTGCAGGTTCAAAGAATATATTCCCTAGTATTTTGACCCTCATATTCTCAGCCATAACAGGGCACGCATTTTGTGGTTTAGGGTTTCCCACTACTTTCATATTAGTGGTTTGCTGTTTTTCGCAGTCCATGAGGAGATTTGATTGATTTGTAGTAGAGTTGATTGATTTCTTAGTTCATTTTTAGCTGAAAATCAGTATAAAATGCAACGACAATAATCTCTCTCTCCTATATCATTTGAAGATTTTGCATACCCTAGTGTTATTTGTTGATTTCTCCCTTTCTCTCTCTCCCTCTATATAAAAAATTGAATTGAATATCTATATAAAATTAGAATGAAATATTTAAAAGGTATAAAATAAATTAATAACCGGAAATAATGGTATAGATTCCTCTAGATCTTATATAACTTATGTCCGATAAATATGCAAGTAATTAAGGCGAAAATCATTCATATAATATGTATTATTGTACCACATTTTTTAAAATTCGAGTTTGTACGTTATTTTTTAAAATCACTCCGATAAATATGAAAGTAATTAGTGCATATTTGTTTTTTTTTTTGCAATTAGGTTTAACGCATTTTATACCTAAGTTCCTTCTCCACTTATTTCTCCCAAAAATGTGAGTATTTGAAACGAACTCCCAAAAGTAAGATTATAAAGTAGTCAAATTTGTATTTTTTTTTTCAATCACACGTCTATCAATATAGAATATATATTGGAAATGTACACATATTCTTTGAGAACTTTGAATTATTAACGTCTCTTTCCTTCACTATTAATACTTCGCACGCCATATACATCATCATTATCAAACACATTCCTTCACACATCATATCCGCATCTTGACACACCGTTGCAGTAGCTTCACAGGCCAAGGTTGGAGCTTGATCTACTCTATCGAAATGAGAACACCTTAATCCCTTCGAACTAGAAGTCGTCAATGGATGGTCACCGTTTCGTGTTGAGCATGATTTATTGTCTTTTGGCTTGGTTTAGGGTTTAAGAACTTGCTTACATAGTCGCTTTCGGTTGGTTTAGTGTCCTTTTTTGTAGAGAATAATCAATGGACACATATTTTGGATTATGTAATCGATGGTTTAGTGTCTTCTTATAAATCTTCTTGTTTAGAAATATCATAATTAATGAAATATATTGCAATAATTTAGGGAGTTTTTTTAAGTTTTAAGCTATTTTTAAAAATTTATGGAATTTATTTAAGATATAATTAGCTCTATTTTCATTTTTTTATTTAGGGAATTAAGGAATTATAGTCAATTTAATTGCTATTTAATAATTAATAAAATCGTTCATTTAAAGGATATTTTTAGGAACATAATATTTAGAATCTTGGTAAAGTTATAATATTGGAATATTTAGAATTCCGTAAGTATGGTTGTTTTATAAAGTTTTTATTTAGGTGTTGTAATTATGAATAATATAGGATACATAAATACTTATATACTTAATTAAGTTAATTATGGATAATATATAGGATAGGTAAATAGTTTTATATAAAATTAATATACTTAATTAATTTTTAATTTAGATACTTAATATAGGATAATATATACTTAATATATATATATATATATCATTCTTGGTGAAGTCAAGTGAAATTAGATGTACATATAGATGCATATAGGATAATATAGGTATCATATATCATTCTTGGTGAAGTCACGTACATTGTGGTGCGATCACTGTTTTGTGGTGAGAAAAAGTCCAGTGTGGGTGAGCTGCATGTCGTTTTCAAGAACCGGAGGACTGATATTCTAATGTTTTACTTGATGGTCATGGGCATCCCAAAGCTGAGGTTAGTATATGAGAGTGCTAGGTCAATCTGTTCGGATGACTTTTTCTTGGAAACATCCACTAATAGATGGTTATTCTTACGCAGTCTTTGTCTCCTTTGATCCCAAAATGTCTCCATGACTGTTCGTATAGTGTCCATCAGCGAGCAAATCAACAAACGACAAGCCCACAAAAGTTGCCCGTTGAAAGACTCGACACAATTTGATGATAGAAAACTGTTGCGACGCCGCAGACATTGCGACTGTGTCCACCGTTAGGGACCCAACTTGATGAGCTTGTTGTATGCTCCTTCACTCTCCACAAGGATTGAGGCCATGTACTTCATAAACTCTGACTCACGGTATGCAGTGGCTGCCTGTCGGAACATGTAGGCTACTCCATTCTTGTAAGAAGTGAGTTTGTTGTTAAGGTGGACGTTGCAAAGGCAGTGAGGAACTTCGGAAAACACTTCTTCGACAATATTTTTAATACTGACATGTTTGTCAGACACGATAACTAAGTCGTTGCTCGACACGTACACCAACTTATGTTTCTGCAAAAACAACCCCCAAGATTCATTGTTCTCTATTGTGACTAATGCCAATGGCGAGCGGTATAAGCTGTTCGTTGAAGTCTTTAGTAACTGCAGCAAAAAGGATGTCGGTATTCTTTCCCTTCAAGTGGGTCCCATCCACTACAATCACCTTCCTCAAATGCCACATAAAAGTAGGACTGTACTGGCCTCAGGCAACAAACGCGTACTGGAACCTCCCATCGGCGTCGGCATGAAGATTTGTCACCTTTCCGGGGTTTGTCTGCTACAACATGTGTAAGTATGGAGGGATCATCTTGTACGATTCTTTGTAACTGCCATAAATCAACTTAATTGCCTTGTTTCTAGCACGTAAGGCCTTGTAATACTCCACATTCACACCGAATTTAAGACGCATCTCATTGATCATGTCTCGAGGTCGTAACATCGTGCCCTCCAGACACATTCTTTGCCCAAAATAAGCTCTGATGGTCTTCGCATTGACAGTTATTGGCCCGAAATTATCGAAGTCATATTGACATTTGTGCTCCGGCACGATATCGTACACTGTCCAATACAGACCATTATGTTGTGCACGTACTCTGAATGGATAAAGATCGCCTAGTAGACATTGAAACCACTGATACTAAGGACTTGTCCTTTTCACTTTATAAGGCCGTCGACACTCTAGGTGCCAGAGACCAACGACTGTTGTTAGAGCGTCTTTCTTCCAAAATATATTATCGTTTCGAGAATGGCCTCTTGAATCTTTTCTAGATACGTACAACCAATGACTCCTGCTTAACCTGACAGAATAATTGGCCCTAACCAATTTCTGACTTCTTCGACAACTTCATCATCTTCGTCTTGTAGGGTGAGTGCTCTGTTTTGTAGCTGCTCTAGAAGTGTCATTAGTCGGTTCAAACTGCCTTCCCCTCGAATCCACGATGCAAACTCGAACATGGTTCCGTAAATATTTTGAGCCTCAACATGTTCGTCTTCCTCATCCTCTTCCTCAGCCGTATAATCCTCGTCGTACTCATCATCATCACCATTATTAGCAACAACACCGTGATCTTGATGTTCTTCTTCTTGCTCCTCTTGTGGTTCTTCTTCTTCTTGCTCTTCTTCCTCCTCTTGTTGCTCTTGCCCTCCAAACTAATGTTGAACTCCAAACTCATATGCAGCTCTGCTTTGACCATATGCATCACCAAAAATATGGGGGAAACTAAATTGCCCACTTCGTACAAATGTGTTGTCTGGCACAGAGTAATCCCAAGAAGGGACGTAATGTTCTTGTCGTGATGTTCCTGCGCCGTCAAAATGACGCACACAGTCGGATCGGCCTCTAAGTTGATGAGCCGAACCAAATTATCATATGTCGTCATTAATGACTTAATCAACTTTCCAAGATGAGAATGCTCTAATGAATAAAGTGCATAGGGAGTAAGCCTTGAATTAATCTGTGTCCGAACTTCGATGCTTGATTTTAAGGATAGCAACATTAATTGGTCGGTCCGAAGTGGGGCAAGCTGTTCATCCCCACTTTTGTAATTTGACCCCAAGAAACAACCTCCATACTTTACAGTTACACGTGTCCATCTGAAAAGAATTAAAGATGAAGAAAAATATCTTAGTACTCTGCAAACCATACTCAGTACTCCACCAACAAGACATATGATATAGCTAACATGCGGAGAGCTAAGATAATACGTGAGTTCAAAAACAACCTTAAAAAGTAAATATAATAATTTGTTCCCGACTGTGTGCTTCAATTGCCACATAGTAGATGAGTCAATTTCATCTAATTTAAAAACAATATTTAAAAACATACTCAATATGTAATTTCGGTAGATAATTAAGCACGCACGGGTAAATACGACCAACAAATAGAATATGATATATGGACATATAAGCAAAAATTATAACAAGAATGCTGCCAATGATTTCTATTTATTTATGAAATATTATTCAAATTATTTGAGAATTATAATCGATTTGTAGGGAGATTTAGATGCTAAAGATATTTATAAAATGAACCAAAAATTATAGCAAGAATATTTGAGATATAGATTAAATGTGGATTAGGATTAGGATTATGGTTACCTTTAAAGAAGCCTAAAGATTTGGGTTGGGAATGTAGCACTGGTGTCAACAATCCAAGTAGTGCTAGAAGAATAGGAAGATTCGAAGATCTGGGGATGTTTAGGAAAGATGGGGAAATCTAGTCTTTGTCACACACTACACCTTTTGTCGCCGAAAGTTTCTTCTTATCCAGCTCCTCGCGAATTGGCCGAAGAGCCCGAAACCAAGCCGGAAATACGAAAGTGTAAAATCCTTTACATTACAGGTTGATGCGAGACGGAAAGCAAAATATATTAGGTCCCCACAGTCAGCTCAGTGTTTTTGGTTCTTGAGAAAGGTTGCACCTCCCAGGACGCAATAAGCTTCATATTGCCCTAATTGAGTTGTCGCCCCAGCTTAACTTCGTTTTTATAAAGGAGTCGTCATTTTCTATCAGGAAGGCCATCCTCATTCTGCTTGGATCCGATACCATAAGTTGACCAATCTGTAGATAGAGTAGTATTTTGGTCCTTGAGGTGCCTCCCCACCAGCGGAAAGATATCTAATCCCTGAACTTGGCGCAAACTGAGGGCCTAAACGACAGAACTCCGTCTCTCTCTCTCTCTCGCTCAGAATCTCTCTCTCTCTCTCTCTCTCTCTCTCTCTCTCTCTCTCTCTCTCTCAGAGTCTCACTCTCTTTTATTTCTCTCGCTCTCTCGATCTCTTTGAATTCTCTCGCTCAGAATCTCGCTCTCCTTTATTTCTCTCGCTCTATTGCTCTTTTTAAATTCTCTTTCTTTGAAGAACTCTATTAATGTGCTGCATGTGATGAAAATACTATCTCCTGCTATAGGAAAATAATCAGATTCCTCTTCTACTGTGTATAGGCACGCCTGCATCTCAAATTTCTGCACCTATAATTTCTGCATGTGACTTTGGTTATTGTTGGAGAGATATACTCTTACTACTGTGTTGCATGTGACCTTCTGGAAAAGCTACTCATAAAACGAAAGCAAGTAGGAGATGTTGGTGTGAATAGAGGTTAGCAGCATTTCTCTAACGCTCTCTCGCTTTCTTTCCAGATTTTTTTTTTCATGCTTTTGGTCACTCTCTTAATTCCGTAATTTTTTTTTTCTTTCTCTTTCTATGAGCGTCACGCTGGGCCACCATAATTTTCATTTGATACTTGATAAAAAATGAGAGGAATGCGAATTTTAAAATCCAAAAAGGGTTTCTTCTTCCATGCACTGCCATGTAGAGAGAGAGAGAGAGAGAGGAACATTATAATAATAGAAGAGAGAGAAGAGAGAGAATGGATGCTTGTACTTGCATGAGGCTAGGGTGTAGCTAGTTTATAGCCTTAAAATAATATAAATATACATTTTTGCATTTTGAGAAAGTTGTGCATATTTTTGCATTTTTTTGGTGTTTGAAGTGCACATTCTTACACATGGCGCATTAATCTAACACTGCCATATGCCAACTCCCTTTGGATTTGATATAAGTAAAATTCTGGCTCCGGCAGCCACTAAAGATAATACTTAAAAACAAAGACTTAATTTTGTTTTTGTTTTATTTTTATATATTATTGTCCAAGTGCAAGCTTATCCCTTAAAGTAAAGTCTAGCAAACTATTTGGGCCTTAATTGGTCCTTTTCCTCGACACAAATGTTCCACTGAGAGATTATTATTAGCAGTATATATTATATGTGAAGCTAATCATCTCAGAGCTTATCCCTTAAGTAGTAGTATATATTATGGTACTAATGCATGTTGTTACAACTTATTCTATGTGAAGCTTATCCCTTAAGTAGTAGTATATATTATGGTACTAATGCATGTTGTTACAACTTATTCTATGTGAAGGAAGCTAATCATCTCAGAGCTTCTTAATCAAGATCCTGACAACATGCTTAGGCTGTATCGTCGTGGTCATCATCCGCTTGTGAACATATTTAGGAGAAAGGGTGAAGGAGAAGTTGGTGACGATGAGAGCCATAAACAGCTTCAGCTGAACCATGGCCATGTGCTGCCCCACGCAGACACGCTGCCCGAACCCAAACGGCATGTACGAGTTGGGGTTGTTGCACGCGCCCGATATTCCATTCTTAAACCTCTCTGGCTTGAACTCCAGTGCATCCGGACCCCATACATTGGGGTCCGTATGCAGCCTCGCCATCGGGATCCACACAATAACCCCCTTGGGTAGCGCCACGTCCCCTATCCTCATGTCTCTCTATTAGAATATATCATATTCCACGTGTGCAAAGTTGTTAGGAGTATGTTAGCTGTTAAAAGGAAGTTTAGAAGCTGTTAAGATCAGTTAGAAATTAGTTAGAAGCTGTTAAAGCCATGTCAGCAAGCAGTTAGCCACGTCAGCATTAGAGTAGTTATTATTACTGTTCATCATCCCTTATATATATTCACAGCAGAGATGGAATAAGATACTTTTCACTTTTTCATATTTTCTGTTCTTCATTTTCGATTATGTTCAATACTCTCGGAACTTCCCTTGCCAACGTCGGCGTCGGAGGGTAGAGCCGCATACTCTCTTGAATCACCATGTGCAGCTGCTTCATCTTGCGAAGCACGTCTACATCGGGGACTTGGCCTTCACAAACTTGCTCCACTTCTTCTCTAACCCGCCCCTGCCACTCCGGATACAAAGCCAACAACATTAAACACCACGAAACCGATGCAGCAGCTGTACTGAAGCCACCAAAATATATATCCTTGCAGCTATTCACGATGAACTGGTCCATCGCAGCCGTTGTTGAATAAGTCTCCTTCGCCACTTCAACTAGACTCCGCAGCAAATCCTTCTCAGCTCCAGCATTCTGCCTTTCCTTCACAACCTTCAAAATCGACTCCCGGACTTCCTTCAGCATGCTAGAACTAAACACATAGAGATAGATGCTCATTTTATACGAGACAAAGTAATGGAAAAGATTCTAGATGTGCGATATGTTTCTTCTCAAGATCAGATGGCAGATGTGTTTACAAAACCAGTTTCAATCAGCCGTTTTCAAGAGCTAGTTAACAAACTGCCACTCAAAGAAGTTCAGAGCTAATCCTTGTTTGGGGAATATTAGAATATATCATATTCCACGTGTGCAAAGTTGTTAGGAGTATGTTAGCTGTTAAAAGGAAGTTTAGAAGCTGTTAAGATCAGTTAGAAATTAGTTAGAAGCTGTTAAAGCCATGTCAGCAAGTAGTTAGCCACGTCAGCATTAGAGTAGTTATTATTACTGTTCGTCATCCCTTATATATATTCACAGCAGAGATGGAATAAGATACTTTTCACTTTCTCATATTTTCTGTTCTTCATTTTCGATTATGTTCAATATGGTATCAGAGCGCTAGGAACATTCTAGATCTCATTCCTTTCTGTAACGCCTCGAAATTTTCAATAAAATGCATTGCATGTCTATTCATGCATGTTATCAAGTGTTTTAGTTTTGTAAGTCGCGCCTTAGAAATTAAAATGAAAATTAAAACATTTATGATATTTGTCGTTAAATCATTTTTGTTATGTAAATTTATTTTGAATTTTGAATGTGTTTGTTTATATCATATTATGATTATATTTTTTATTTAATTATTTAGAAATCATTTTAGAATCATTAGGCAAGAATAATGTTTATTTATTTTGGATTTTCTAAACCAACTAGGATTCATAAAATGATATAATATTTATTATTGTATTAAGTTATTAGGAGATAAGTTTATATTATATTTTATGATTAAAATAGATATTTTATGTATGATATAAATGTTTTAGGATAAAATCTAGTTGTGGTTATCCATATTCTAATTTATCTAAGATTGAATCTCTTATATGGTAAGTGATAGAATAAATTCTATATAAAATATATATGGACGAAAATAATTATGGATAAAATATATTTGATACCTTATAGGATTAGGTATCTTTAGATAATGATTTCTAGGGGTGTAACGGTTCGGTTCGGTTCGGTTTTTATGTATTTTAGGAACCGAACCGAATACATAGAAATGGTTCGGTTCGGTTCGATGGGTTTTTCAATATCGAAACCGAATCGAACCGAACCACTTATAAATGGTTTGGTTCGGTTCGGTTCCTCGGTTCACCTTTTTATTTTTTTATTTATTTTTTAAATCCTAAATAATGCAAGAATAATAGTTTGTAGGATGTCACTCATTCCGAACTCATAAGTATAGAGTTGTTACTCCTTTCTCTTCATTTGTCTAGATTATAATTGATCTTAACTTAAATCTAATAACTAAATCCAATAATATTCTCATATAAGAAAGACAAATTTTAAATTAAAAAAAAATAGGATATTGGTTAGGTTCGGTTCGAACCGTTCAAAAATTCTTGAAACCGCGAACCGAACCGAACGTAAACAGTTTCTAAAAAAATAAACCGAACCAAACCGCGAAATCGAACCGAACCGCATTTTTCGGTTTGGTTCGGTTCGGTCCGATCGGTTTCGCGGTTCGGAGCGGAACCACTTACACCCTAGGCCTATAAATACCCCTTAGTCGCTCATAATATAGCATCCCATAAAATTTTCGAAAATCTGCCAGTATATCTGCGAACTGTTTCAAGAATTATTTACACATCTTTCCGTCGTCCTCTCGTCGTGAAAATTTAATATAGTCTTCCTAGGTATGTCTAGTATACTTATTAGTTTTGTAGAATTTTCCAAGCATGATAAATATTTGTTAAAAATTGTTATTCGTAACCTGACAGTTTTTGACAGGATGTACATAAGCTTGATAGGAAAATAGTTTTTCATGTTTTCTTTGAGTTGTTTTCGACCATGCTGAATATTAATAGGATATAATATATGTTAGGTCATTCATGTTAAAAATATAGAATTTTTAGGATACGTTTGCTATTTATTTGTTAATTTATTTCTTTGTGTGGCCAATACAAGTTCAAGTGGTCTGTGTGGCCAATACAAGTTCATGTAGTCTGTGTGGCCAATACAAGTACATGTGGTAAGTGTGGCCAATACAAGTTCAAGTGGTCTGTGTGGCCAATACAAGTCCATGTTATATAATCTAGTTACTCATGTTTATGTTTGATATAATCTATAATTTGGATAAATGCATTTTCCCACTGAGTAGTCATACTCATCCCTATCATTTTAACACTTTTCAGGAAATGGATCGGCTGATGCGTAGAGGTGTTGGTGGTGATGGTCACACGAGGAATGATTTATGAACTTATTATTGCATTAAAACTATTTTTATCATGAACTTTGCATTTTATTTTCGAGAACTAGTAGTCGTAATTATTTTTATTTAAGACTTCCGCTGGGTATGAAAATGACCTAAGTTTGCAACGTTTCTATTTAATGAAAATGTTTTGAAAGAATTGAAATATGCATGTTAAGTATGAAGTAGCGTCCCTAGTTAAGTTTTGAAAATTAGGGCGTTACACTTTCTCATCGCCGGTCATCTTCTCCGGTGAATCTTCTCTGGTGTATGTTTTCCGATCATCTTCTCCGATAGGAATTTTCTTTTTCTCTGCAATTCCTCTGCAAAAATGGCAACCGATTCAAATACGGTTGTACTTCCAAATATTCATCTGATCTCTATCAAGCTGGATAAAAGCAACTATGTCTTCTGGAAAACTCAAGTTCTAACAACCGTATGTGCGTATTGTCTTGATGATCTGCTCAAAATCGAACCACCAGATAGTGCTCCGCTACATCCACCAACAACAGAGGAACCTCATCTACCTCCAAATCCAAATTATCTGACGTTGCTTCGAAGAGATCAATACCTCTTTGGATGGCTATTAAATTCAATTTCACCACCAATGCTAGGATATATTGGCCGATGCTCAACCTCTGCTCAACTTTGGAAAGCGTTTGAGGTACTGTTTCACTCTCAATCTTCTGCAAAGGCGATGAATCTTAGGTTTCAACTCCAAACCATAAAGAAGGGTGATCTGGCTATTGATGAATATTTAATGAAGTTTAGAGTAATCTCAGATGAACTGTTTAACATAAATCAAATGTCATCTGAGTCAGAACTAGTTTTGTTTGTTCTTGGAGGACTCGGTCCAGAGTATGAATCGGTTTGTGTACATTTGATGGCTCAAGCTCATACTCTTACTCTGAATGATGTACAACATCAACTTCAAACTCATGAAGTGAGGTTACAAAATCAAGCAGCTCAGAATCCTCCACATAACCTCTCTGCAAATGTGGCCTATACAAATGAATCTTCAGGTAACCAAGGTTTTACTGGTTTTTCTACTTATCAACATAGAGGAAGGGGCAGATTCAACAATTATAGAGGATCTCGTGGTGGTAGAAATGGTGGAGGCAGATATGGTTCTCAAGGAAACCGGGCAATGTGTCAATTATGTGGAAGGCCTGGTCATGTTGCCTTGAAATGTTACAAAAGATTTGATATAAGCTATGCTGGTCCAGATTCAACTGGTTCACATCAAGCTCACACTGCTGTAGTTCAAACTCAGCAGAAACCTCTGCTTCCTACTCCAAATATTACTCAGTATACTAATCCTGCTCCCTTCTCACAGATGGCAAATTTTGTGTCAAGTTCAGGGCCACAATCACAGCATGAATAGTATCTTGACAGTGGAGCAACTACTCATGTTACTTCAGAAGTTGGAAACCTGCAATCTGTTGCACCATATAATGGAGCTGAACAAGTGATAGTAGGTAATGGAGCCTCTCTCCCTATTAAACATATTGGTTATACAACTATTACTAATCTAGCACAGACTAGGAATTTCCTACTCAAACATGTCTTACATGTCCCTAAGATTTCTAAGAATCTGCTAAGTCTATCCAAGTTTATAGCAGATAATAGTGTGTATATTCAGTTTCACGATTTTCATTGTCTTGTCAAGGACAAGGCTACACACAAAATTCTACTGGAAGGACCTCTTAAAGATGGATTATACCAGCTCGAATTTCTACCTGCTATACCTACAACTCAAGCTCAGAAGACTACACAAATACCAGAAAAATCTGCTGCTAGACACCATTGTTCAGTTACTTAGAAAACTGCAAATGTAGCTTTGTGGCATAAAAAACTAGGCCATCCAAACTCTAGTGTGTTGAATAATGTGTTCAAACTTGTACACTTACCTTCCTCTTCTACAATAAAGGATGAATTCTGTGATTCCTGTGCACAAGGAAAAATACATCAAGTTACTCCACTTACTGTATCTGTTAAAACTCAAAAGCCGTTTGAGCTAGTTCATAGTGATCTCTGGGGTCCTAGTCCATGTGTATCCAGAGAACCCTGACTCTAAAATCAGAAGCATGTGAAGTAGTCAAAAAGTTTCTGATATTCGTTGAAAGACAGTTTAACACTAAAGTTCAGAGATTTCAAAGTAACTGGGGAGGCGAGTATAGGTCTCTAGCACCATTTCTGGATAATCTTGGTGTTCATTTCCAACATCCCTGCCCTCATACTCATTTTCAGCATGGAAGGGCTGAGAAGAAACACAGACATATTCTTGAACTAGGCCTCACCTTGCTGGCTGCAGCATCTTTACCCTATTCTTTCTGGTGGGATGCATTCACTACTTCTACATATCTCATCAACAGACTCCCTACTCCAACTATTCAAAACAAATCGCCCTTCCAAGCCTTATTCAACAGAACACCAGACTATCAGTTTCTCAAGGTATTTGGCTGTGCTTGTTATCCTTTTCTCATACCATATAACTCAAATAAGTTGCAGTTCAGATCTTCAAAATGTCTATTTCGTGGCTATAGCACCACACATCGTGGTTATCGGTGCCTTCATCCTTCTGGGAGGCTCTACATAGCAAGAACAGTCTTGTTTCATGAATAAGAATACCCTTACTAGTCCCTATTTTCTCAGTCTTCAACATACTCTTCTCTATCAACCCAAATTCCCTTGCCTAATCCTCCTACACCTCAACATATTCCCTTGTTACCTACACCTTCTACCACTCCTTCCCATTCAGAAGCTTCCTCTCCTACAAGTCCAGTCACTCAAAACACTGTCCCAATACCACAACCAACAAAATCTGCCAAAACCATACCTCCTCCAGTCCAAAATACCCATCCAATGTGTACTCGAGCCAAGAGAGGCATATCTAAACCAAAAATATATTCTGCTGAAATAACTCCTTTACCCTCAGAGCCTCTTACAGATACAGAAGCCCTAAGTCATCCATTGTGGAAACAAGCCATGCAAGATGAATACACTGCCTTGATAAGAAATGATACGTGGGAATTAGTCCCTGCCACATCAGACATTAATATTATCAAGAGCAAATGGGTATACAAAGTGAAAACAAAGGCTGATGGCTCTGTTGATAGATTCAAAGCAATGTTAGTAGCAAAGGGGTTCCAGCAACAAGCTGGGGTTGATTACCAAGAGACCTTCAGTCCTGTTATCAAGCCTGTTTCTGTTTGGCTCATGTTTTCTTTAGCAGTATCAAATGGATGGTCTATACAGCATATAGATATCAACAATGCTTTATTAAATTGTCTATTGGAAAAACCAGTCTACATGTATCAACCAACAGGCTTTGCAGACTCACTAAAACCTCATCATGTCTGTAGACTACAGAAGTCTCTTTATGGCTTGAGGCAAGCTCCAAGAGCATGGTATGACAGACTGAAAAACTACCTACTGGCTTCAGGATTTAAAAGATCTTCTTCAGATCATTCTCTGTTCTTCAGAAGAGTTCAAGGTAAACTCTTACTAGTACTCGTTTATGTAGATGACATCTTAATAACAGGGGAGGATTCTGAGAAGGTAGCACAGTTCATTCAACACTTGTCTACAGAATTTGCTCTAAAAACACTAGGAGAAGTGTCTTATTTTCTTGGGATTCAAGTGGTTAGAGGCTCATCACATACTATATTACATCAAGCTAAGTATATTAGAGAATTATTGGCTAAGGCAAACCTGGTAGATTGCCATTCTCTACCATCTCCTTATGATGCAGGGCAAAAACTCTCAACAAAGGATAGCAGCATCTTCTCAAATCCTACTCTATACCGAAGTCTAGTAGGTGGACTACAATATCTTACCTTGACTAGACCAGATATTGCATTTATGGTAAACAAACTATCTCAGTTCATGCAAGCTCCAACAGAGTGACAATGGTGCGCATGTAAGAGGCTACTGCGCTACCTAAAGGGAACTATGTTTCTTGGACTTGTTTTCAAACCTGGTTCAAAACTATCTCTAGTTGGTTACTCTGATGCGGATTGGGCAAGTTGTGTAGATGAAAGAAGATCCACATGTGGGTATTGTATATACCTTGGCCATAATATGTTATCGTGGAGCTCAAGGAAACAAAAGGTTGTGTCTAGAAGTAGTTATGAATCTGAGTAGAGATCGCTAGCAGACACTGCAGTTGAGATGGTGTGGATCAAATCCTTGTTAGATGAGTTGGGAATTCGAGTAGCTATGCCAGTTGTGATCTGGTGTGACAATCAAAGTGCGGCCTTGCTAGCTGCAAATCCAATTCAGCATGCTAGAACTAAACACATAGAGATAGATGCTCATTTTATACGAGACAAAGTAATGGAAAAGATTCTAGATGTGCGATATGTTTCTTCTCAAGATCAGATGGCAGATGTGTTTACAAAACCAGTTTCAATCAGCCGTTTTCAAGAGCTAGTTAACAAACTGCCACTCAAAGAAGTTCAGAGCTAATCCTTGTTTGGGGAATATTAGAATATATCATATTCCACGTGTGCAAAGTTGTTAGGAGTATGTTAGCTGTTAAAAGAAAGTTTAGAAGCTGTTAAGATCAGTTAGAAATTAGTTAGAAGCTGTTAAAGCCATGTCAGCAAGTAGTTAGCCACGTCAGCATTAGAGTAGTTATTATTACTGTTCATCATCCCTTATATATATTCACAGCAGAGATGGAATAAGATACTTTTCACTTTTTCATATTTTCTGTTCTTCATTTTCGATTATGTTCAATACTCTCGGAACTTCCCTTGCCAACGTCGGCGTCGGAGGGTAGAGCCGCATACTCTCTTGAATCACCATGTGCAGCTGCTTCATCTTGCGAAGCACGTCTACATCGGGGACTTGGCCTTCACAAACTTGCTCCACTTATTCTCTAACCCGCCCCTGCCACTCCGGATACAAAGCCAACAACATTAAACACCACGAAACCGATGCAGCAGCTGTACTGAAGCCACCAAAATATATATCCTTGCAGCTATTCACGATGAACTGGTCCATCGCAGCCGTTGTTGAATAAGTCTCCTTCGCCACTTCAACTAGACTCCGCAGCAAATCCTTCTCAGCTCCAGCATTCTGCCTTTCCTTCACAACCTTCAAAATCGACTCCCGGACTTCCTTCTGGAGACCCCAAATCTTCCTGTTGCTCTTCGTTGGAAGATACCTATCATAAATGTATATACACCGTTCCTTATATATATAAATGTTGCATCGAGTATAATTATTAAATCAAAAGATATATATATATATATATATATATATATATATATATATATATATTTAGCGTACATGATGCCCTCCCTATATATGTACCTTAACAATTTGGGTAAGCCAGCATTCCTCAACTCCTTAGATACGAGTACCTGAAGAGAATCAAACATGAAGAAGATGTCTTGCCCTACGGAGTAACTACTGCCGAAACAAACTCTACATATAACATCCGACCACAATCTCTTCATGTAACCATAGACATCGATGTCAACAACTTGCCCATTGTTGGCATCGATTTCATGCTTCCATGTACTCACCACCGTGTTGGCGGATTCAGTGATTATGCCCATCATTCCCCTAACTTTGTCCATGAACAGCTCGGGAGCCACGATCTTCCTATGTCGAGCCCAGATCAAGCCGTTGGATGTAAAGATTCCTTGTCCAAGAACAGGGCTAATAATCTTCTGCTGATAGGCAGGCCTCATTAAGTCCTGTTACGTTGCCGTCGTGATCTCCTTCACTAAATCAGGATCGCTAACGCACAACACTTGCAAATTCCCATCAGAGAATGTGAACAATTGACCTCAACATCCAATAGAGATAAATCAAAATTCTATTAATATTTTATGAATTCCCAACAGTCTAGACTGGTGACTGTATACGCACCGTATTGCTTTCTCCATATATCTAAGAAGGGCAGTGGCGAAGCCACAGCCAACCAAGGGAAGGCAGTTGACCCGGCTCAAATATGGTATATATATTATGTAGTAGTACTTTTCATGTAAATGTTTCGTGGTACATTGGTTGTTTCTCATCACCACTAGCCAGCAGGTAGTGGGTTCGAATCTGAGTTGTGACAATCTTCTTTCATCCATTCTTTTTTTCTCTTTATTTATTTTTATTCCCATTTTTTGATTCATTTGTCTTCCCTAACTCGATTTTGACCCGGCTGGATTTATTCCTGCCTTCGCCACTGAAGAAGGGGTAGACGGAGGAGTTATCGTGGATGGCCTGCGGGGTAGAGTAGTCCATGATGGCGGCATCTTTGGATTTATTGATCTCGAGCATGTTGCCCAGAATGAATTTTGGCGGGGGACCATCGATCCCTTGTTGCTTCAAAATTCTTAGGATTCTTTTGGGCTTCATCACCATAGAATTGTAGAGGTAGACTAAAAATCCGAGCAGGAGAACAATAAACGTGGGGAGCAACATTTTTATTTTGAGTATATCACAAAGAGTAAGAATGTAATGTAATGTTTAATGAGGTGATTATGGGAGAGTGATGATATATATAGGGTGTGGATCTAGGGAGATCCAACACTCAAAAGAGATATGAGAACCGATCCTAAGCGTCGATCGGTCATAATCTAATGGCCAATATCAACCCCTTCTTTCTTAAAAAAAAAAATGAGAAAAGGGTGTTTTGGGCATAGAATTGAATTATAGATTTGGGCGCTACAAAACATTTCGTTCATTCCCTCGGTTCATTCCACCAGTTTCAAAAAAGTTTTCGAGCTCGGCGGTTCCATTCCATCGAAAACCTACAAGACCCACTACTCCAAAACTTCCATCCACACTCCACAACCGACAGATATAGAACTGAGAAGACCCATTTCTCCTCCGTAATCGACGACCGAGAAGACACAATTTTCCTCTATAACCGACCACCGAGAAGAACCGACAGCAATCGAGTACGAAATCGAAGATTTAGAGACGATTTCCCTCGAATCGACGAGTATTCTGGTATGTTTTACTTATTCGTTACTTAAATTATGAAACCCATGGATTATTTGGTGTTGTAGAGATATGATTGTTAATGTGAATGAAACCCTATGGGAACCAAATGAGATTTGTGAATATGGAAGGGTACGAATTCGTTATTTGAAGTAATTAAGAAAGAATTGAGCAAATTCTGAAACCCTAAGCAATTGATGCTCATATAATGTTTTTACCCTGTTCATGCTTATGTGGAGAAATCGGGGTGGTTAGCTAGTGTATTCGTCGGTAGTGCTATGGTGGATTTCTACGTTAAACTGCTGTGGTTGAATGATGCAGCAAAGGTGTTCGACGAGATTCCTGAGAAGAACACTGTGTGCGTCAATGCGCTATTGTCAGGCTATGCAGAGGCTAAGATGTGGGGGGAAGGGATTGAGCTTGTTAGGAGGATGCCTAAGTTGTCTTTGGAAGCAGACAACTTCACTTTATCCTCTGCTCTTCGTGCTTGTTCTGGACTCTGTTCGATAGAATTAGGTAAGGAGATTCATGCAAGCATTGTGCGTCGAATCATATACGTCGAAGCTGATGTGTTTCTGCAGAGTTTGTTGATTGAAGCATCTTCAGTAGGAAGTAGATGTTAATCAACGAGATTTTATTTGATTATTGCGCATCAGCATTAAAGTATATCTATATTAGCATAAATATAGGAAATCGTTAGCATAAATTAAATTTTTTTGGTACATATAATATATGTTGTTTCTGCATAAATATTTAGGGTGGTGAGCATAAACAAACGTAATGGTTAGCATAAAATACGATATTCATATGCATAAAATGAAAATATTCTGAAAAGTTTTGTGTGTTAATGGTATGCATAAATTTTGATACTGATATGCAAGAAATATGATAGTTATATGCATAAATTCAGTGAAAAAACTGCATGCGTACTAAGTGAATATTCTAAAAAAGCAGGAACATCGCGAGGTAAAGGAAAGAGGAAGAGAACATAAATAATATAACTGTGTGCATAAATTTTGAGAAAGGTAAGCATAAATATTTTTGCCACAATACTAACTGATAAATATGAATGATTTCTTGCAGGAGTTTATTTGATGAGACACATGGAGACGTTCAATGGTGATTTAATCCTTTAAGTGAAGTTGTGATTTTTTTCAGAGTGTTTATATTGTTTGGGAGGAGTTTGAATGCTTTCTGTTAAGAGTGAATGGATTATCGTAAGTGGTGCATCTTAATAGTGGTTAAAAAAAGCCTAAATACATATTTCTTTCTTTACTTTGTCCTCATTTTCTAATTTATGGTTTTTTCTATTCCGATTTTATTGATATGCATGAATCTCTTGTATTATTAGCATGAAATTGAGTGTCTGTGTGCATGAAAGTTTAAATATTAGTATGCACACCCTTTTTTTCGTTTGCCTTTTTTATAAGCGTAAGCATAAAACATTTTATATATTAGCATAAAAATATGAAATAGTAAGCAGAAATTTTTTGTCCATTGGTACATATTATTTTGGATTTTTGTGCATAATTAATATTGGTGGTGTGCATAACTTGATCGAAAGGTTAGCATAAAAAGATTGAGTCAAATGCATAAAATTTGTGCATAACTTGATCGAAAGGTTAGCATGAAATTATATACTTGTGTGCATGATTTCTGAGAAAGGTAAGCATAAATCAATTTGTAACGGTAAAATATGATAAATATGAATTATTTCTTGAAGTAGTGTATTTGATGAGACATATGGAGACGTTCAAGTGTGACATAATCAACTGGGACACGGGATTTTTGAGTAAAGGTGTGAAGCAAATTAAGCTTTTGAGGATGCGGTATTGCTTGAGCATAGTCAATTTCGATGATAAAAAAATGAAGGAGACAGTGAAACAAGAGGATGCTGGTCATGGCGATGAGAATGAACTTGATTCTAAAGAATGTGTGAAAGCTCTTTTGTTGGAACAACTTGGGATGTAAAACTTAGAAGTTATGGTGGTGCTTATGTTTTTTATTGATACAGTAGTTGAACTAATGTAGGCGAACACTTGTTTTGGTATATTTAAGTATTAGAAGTTATGCATATATAAAGTGTTTTTCATGCAAATCAAAATTGGGCACTATGCAGATATATAAACACACATGTACATAAAAAAGGGATATGCAAAAAAATTACATACCATAAGCATATATAAATACACTACGGTATACATGAAATATCAAACCTTGAACATGACTACGAAAAAACAGACAAATAATACAACCAAACAGCCGAAAAACACTAATAGGGAAAAAGAAAAGAGAAGATTACAAATTTACTCTTAATGAGGCTATTTATTCCTTTTTTGATTTAAATTTAAATGTTTTTGGGGATAAAATGAGAGCCTTAGATTTGCGAAATGAAGGGACGAGATCGGTTATCGTATCTCTTTTAAGATTTGGATCTCATAATATCCATTCCATATATATATATATATATATATATATATATATATATATAACTTGTCAGAAAATTTGTGTACCGTCTCACATTTCGTGCCACAATCATAATAGTTTCCCAATATCACATATCATTCATCTAAAACATATGATACATGTGGATGCATACGAGATGTATAGAAATTCCTATAATGTATGGGCATGCGACAATATATTAGCGGTTTGGGAAAAGTAGGGGTGGATAAATTATTTTTCTAGAGCTTGAAATAAATTTTAAAAAAAAGTGAAAAAGTAGAAAAACGACTATCTAAATTCTCTAGGTATGGTAATTTCTATCCGAGAGCATATAATTGCTAGTGATCAGTATACAGTTAAATAGTTAAACTTCTACTCTTTCTGTTCGGTTATTACTATCCTCATTTTTTAATTGAATTGTCTCACTATTAAAATTTCCTTTCCTAAAATGACAAAAATTAACTATTAAACTTAAAAAGGGGGTGGATCCCTCCTTACTCACTACCCATTCCCATATTTTTATAATCTTTCTCTAGAAAAATCTTTCTGTCACACGATTTTATTCCACTCCAAAATCAAATAATTATGATTTTTAACTTTTTGAAAATTTTAGATTATTTGTTCAATTACAACATAAAAAATAAAAAAAATAAATTAATCGTCTCACCTATGTCTTGCCAAAAAATGGTTAAATTCTCATTTCTTCCCACTGACCACTCTCAAAAACTGTGTTCATTTCTTAATATAATTAGAACTCATAAAATACAAATTTAAATAAAGTTTCTTAATATCTGTGCCAAAAAGGAAGGGGACAGTAATAGCAGGACGGAGAGAGTATATAATACACATTTAAATAAAGTTTCTTAATCTCCGTCCCAAAAAAAAAAGGGACAATAATAGCAGGACGGAGAGTATATAATAAAAATATTATATATAATAATTTTTTTAAAATAAATCAAAGATTATGGTTATGGAACTAATTATAAATAAAGTTAATTATTTAATAATAATAAATTCTACATTAATATTTTATATTTTTAAGATACATTTATAATAAATCTTCTAAATTTAGTATATGCACGGTACATGAATGACGTGCGTCCATTTGTTATTCATGAGTATTATACTTTTAAATTTACGTTTTAAAAATATGAAGGGACACATTTCAAGTGTCAAATCATGTGTATTAGTGATTCTTATTAACTTTTAATAAATTGTGAGCTATCTTTAAACGGATTTAATTTGGTTTCGATATTTGTAATTATTGAACTGTTGAATCATAGTCGATAGCTAGTGTTCAACTGGATTGCCCAAGTCTAAGTGTCTAACGGACATCGTGGTTAAAAAATATAAAATGGTCATTGATTGTCATATCTAAATTCAGTACCAAACAACTCCATAATTTGAGAAATATGTTTTCAAAAGTGTTATTTAATGAAATACTAATGTTTTGAGTGTTATTTTAGAAGTTGTTTTTATTTTTTTAGTAGATTCTTAAGTAAAATAGAAATATTACGCAATTTTGCAGCCTCAATCTAACTTACATTTATACACGTATCGAGAATGAAATATTTTCCCTATTTTTTTTTTTAATAGATGACGAGGAACCCGCTACCTTTGGTGCGTACAGGGTAAACCTCGCGTTAAACCACCCTTAATGTGATAGGATGACAGACACATACATAGCGTTGCCAGTGAGATTTGAACCCATGACCTATCGGTCCCGGGCCACCCATCTTCACGGCTACGCCGAAATATTATCCCCTTGACATGACATAATAGTTAAAATGTTTAATTTATGATCAAATGTCATGAATTTAAAATCTATCAAAACACTATATGAAAGTTTACTCTATAGGCTCCAAAAGGTACGTATACGCATGAATTTATTAGTTCATCACGCATTCTCCAATCGACTTTCAAAATATGTCTTATTATCCGCATACTTTCTCAAACAGGCAAACATATTAAAAAAACATCATCATGGATAAATCCCATTCTTTCTTCAATTTGGAAAATTGAGCAAACAAAACACACTAACTTGTGTTTAGTAACATCTCAAAATCCTTTTCTTTTCTTTACTTCTATCGTTGGACAAGAAAAAATTGCAGCTGCAATTCAATGTACATAGAAATTTCTAATCAATCGATAAGTTCATAAAAATTGGCAAAATTTTGAATCAGATATTCATAAACTATTTATGAAAATTTAATCTCAATTTTTTTTTTCGTTTGTTTTAATTTAAAAAATAAATTGGATGAATTTTAATTATACAAACATTAACTGGACTCCATTATCTAAGTTTTCTAGCGGTATTGTATTTTATATAATAACTATCAAAACTATAGAGGAGGAAGAAATGGTGGCAGATCTGGTCGACCTAGTTGTCAATTGTGTGGAAAACTAGGTCATGTGGCATCAAAGTGTTTGTAAAAGATTTGATGTCCACTACCCTGGTCCACAAGCTTCTACTCTTCCCCTTACACAGGCTCATTTAGCCACTGTTTCACAACAGTCTGGCTATACTCCTCATGGCAATACTACTGCCTATAATAACTCTCATGGAAATGCTTATGGAGCTGGAATTCTACCCTATCCTGCTACTGCATATTCTCACTCAAATCCTATATATTCTCACTCAAATCCTGTGACTAACATGATTTCTAATGATTCAGTGCATCACAATCAAGGTGACTGGTTCTTGGACACTGGAGCTTCAGCTCATGTAACCTCTGAGTTGAATCAGATGCAGCAGGCTGCCCCTTATCATGGAGGAGAACAACTTGTTGTTTGTAATGGCTCTAGCCTATCTATCTCTCATATTGGATCACAAATTCTACCTAGTCTAAAACAGAAACCCCTGTTCCTCAATAAAATTCTTAGAGTACCACAGATTACTAAGAATTTAGTTAATGTCTCTAAACTAACTGATGACAATGATGTTTTTGTGGAATTGCACAACACTTACTGTGTGGTAAAGGACGAGCAAACCAAGCAAATACTTATGAAGGGAACTGTTGAAGATGGACTCTATCAGTTGAACAATAAAAAGCCAAGATAGCAGGTGATACCTATTCAACAGAATAATGTTTCTTGTTTTCTTGCTCAAGATAAATCTGTTGGAAAACTCTGGCATGAACGACTAGGACATCCTTGTATTGCTACCTTGAATTCAGTACTTCAAAAGATGAATAAAGCTTCTGTCAAATCATTGTTTTGTGATGCATGTGCTATGGGCAAAATACATCAAACCAGTTTCGTATCTTCACACACTAGAGCTACTAAACCTTTTGAACTAGTGTACAGTGATCTTTGTGGGCCTAGTTCTATTCCATCGACTGAGGGATTCAGATATTATATCCATTTTCTGGATGATGCCACAAGATTTACCTGGGTTTTTCCTCTTACAGTCAAATCTGAAACTAGTAGTATTGTTCAACAGTTCTTTGCCTATATAGAAAGACAGTTTTGCTACAAAATAAAAGTGTTACAAACAGATTGGGGAGGGGAATTGGTGATCAATGTTTTACACCAAATAATCCTGCAAAATTTGCTAGACCAAAAATTAGTATAGCACATGTATCGAACACAGGGAACGGAGTAATTCAAACCTAAAAATCCTATCGATCAGAGTTCGGTTAGCAACCACGCAAGTTTGGAGAATTTTCTATAACCTAAAAGTAACGAAAGCAAGCAAGTATTAAACACAAAATTTACTAATTCAAATAAAAGTGGGTCCAGCAATATGATTCACACACACTCACAATCGATCACTGACACTAATAATTAATTAATCCACTTAAATCAATTAGTTGTAGGACACCGTAATTAAACTGACATATCCCCTATTCCCCTTAATTATTCGGTAATTGCCATGGTGGACAATGAAACGATTACTTCTCTAAATCAGATGCAACCTACGTTGGTGGGCAATCAATAGATTTAACACCTAATCAGCTTTAAAACTAAGGGAACCCAATTTAGGAACCTACTCGTATGGTGGGCATCTAATAGTCTCCTACCAAATTAATCCAATTGTCCTAAGAACAATTTGCTACTTATTTAGCCTAATCCCACGAGAAACGATGGAAGTACTAAATTAGCTATGAATTAAATTAACTAGGGTGATCAAGCCTAAATTAATTAAACCTAAATTAATTTAGAACCCAAGTGATTAATTTTAAGCCCTAGTCTCACGAAATTAAAGTGGTGTGTGTTTCACATCTCGCCGGCCCCTAAAAAGACTTAGTTATGCATATCGGTCGGACTAGCCAGACAGACCGAACTGCAGGACAGAACACAATTCATGCTGAAATTTATAAAATAAATATGCACGAAAATTCAAACAAATTACCAGAAATCAGAATACCTAAGAATACGAAATATGGTCCTAAAAATTATAAAATCATAAATTAAAGACCATGAATCAATCCACAGGAAAATTAAAACGGAGACAATTGAAATTCGGGAATACAAAACGAAAGTGATAACATGTTGTTTCTTCCAAATCAAGCTACAATTTATGAATCAAAAGTAAGAAATGCAAACTTTGAAATTGATCAATCCCACGATCGGATCCTTCGGCTTCGTCTACGGCTTCTCCCTTGGATTGCTCTCGGCTTCGGCGGTCTTGGGATCTCTCTCTCTCGCGGTGATTAGCGTAGACGAAATGGTGTAGAAGGATGATGATGATGTTGATCGGCAGAATGGCAGCTAGGGTTTTCAAACTTGAAGACGTCAATGAATGGGAAACGAAAATCTGAAATTATGCGCGTGTATCTTTTTTTCGCGGCGCCTCTCCATGTATTAATATATACTTCCTTATCTCCTCCTCAATTAGGTTATCCAAGTATAGAAAGATATAATATAATGTAAATTATATTATTTTCTTCCTACACTTAATTACCCTTTTGATTTCTTCCAAATTAAGCATATATTTTCCTTAATTTTGCAACCGCCACATCAAGCCTCGTCAATGCCACATCATCATAAAAACTGCAAAACAAACACCACAACGTAGTCCAAACGCCACAAAATATGCCAAAATAAACGGAATATGGATAGTACGAAATAGACCTATCAAACCTCCTTACACTTAAAACATATTTGCCCTCAAGTATAAGGAAAACAAAAGTATAAGTACTATCCAAATTCCGATCCTCCCCCCAAGACTCAAGACTCTAAAATAAAAAGACATAAACGACTATAAGACAAGAACGAACACAAGACACGACACTAAGGGAAAGAAAATCAAAAGACCACGGACAAGAGAAAAAAAAACGACACAACATACGCAAGAAGCAATACCAATCATATCCATAATCTCCACACTCAATGAACTAGCAAAGCATGTCCAACTACGCAAATATGAATCTCAACAAACAAGTAGAGTTGCAAATTTAAGATTATGCACACAAATATCAATTTAGTCAAAAACATAAGCAAAAAGTGGATCATCCACATGGTTCACTCAACACTCTCTAATCTAGGTCCGGTCAAGCCACTCAAAACAAAAACGGTTCATCCATCACGATAAAAGATTGCCACAACTGCAATATCAAGGAGGTCTTTTTCTTTGGTTATAATGGGGCTTAGGACATAGACAAATTTTCGGTGGTAAGGGTCCTAGGGGTTCTAAGCTCCATAAATTGTACAAATATGTCATGCATGTAATACTTGTTAAATTTGAGATAATCAAAGTAGTACTGCCTACCATTCAAGAACAAAATAACAGCTGCTACCAACTTATTTTTTAGTACCCCTACTGTTTACTGTTTCGGATTTTTTTTTTTTTCGAAACAGCAGCCCAAAACAGCGAAATTCAGCATATTTTTACCGGGTATGAACACGAACTGACCTTTTAAATAATACTATCAATGCTCAACTTTGGTCAACAATTATTTTGCAATAACATATATGATAGCTAGCAACTCGGTAAGCACGAAAAAGAATAGATCAATCTCAAATAAAATTGTAAAACATACATTGACATGGGAAAAAGAGAATCTAAAAAGGCCTCGGTTTGCATTTTTCTAACTAAATCAAAGAATAGGACAAGGCACAAATTAGCTCACTAGGGGATAATGCAAGGTAAGAAGAATATTGTCGCGGTTAAATGACTCAATCCCTAGTGCCTCCTATCACTTATCACAAGTGGCTCACTTTTATTGCAACTTCATGAACAAGCTCTCTCAATGAAATTAGTAGGAAGTGTCCTACTTTAATGGCTCAAATATAATATAAGGAGTGTGTGTAAAATTCGATCCACAATTTACTTATTATTCGTTATTCAAAATCACATACAAATGTGCACCATATCCTACTCTTCACAACAACTACAAGTTCGCATATTGAGACATAAAGCACAACCAAACATGCTTAAATCAAGAACAAGAGTGCATCAACAACTTCAATTTTTGGCATGCTTCGACGACACAAAAGAAAAATGACAACACAAAGAGAAACGAAGTAGAGACATCCCTCCTTACACTGAACCCCTTGTGTGCCCTCACACAAAAACAAGAAAAAGGACGGAGAACAGGACAAAAACACATAACAAAATACCCCTCCTTACACTTGATCGTTGCAAACAAGCAAGTGAAAGAGAAGTAAACAAAGACACAATACAAAACACATAAACACAAGAAAAGAAAAACAAGAAAAGAAAATAAAAGGGAGAAAATGGCATCACCGATCGCCCGGAGGCGGAAGACGAGAGAGAACCGTGCGCTCCAAATCATCGAAGCGCCGCCGTAGAGCACAAACCTCGGCCCTCAACACCCTGACCGAATCATCGGGAACCTGCAAAGCTACGTAGGGGGCAGCACTCGGGACTTGGGTCCCGGTGGATAAAATCTAATAGTACCATCAGGCTCCCTATAGCAAATACGTGCATATCCCATCAACTCAAGGTCAAACAAAGGTGGAGTAGACAACCGAGTAAGTAGAGAATCATCAAAGATAACAAAGTTACGAGCAAGGAAAGTCGCAAACAGGTGACATAAAGTCAAATGCCTAGCCGGATGGGTAGCGAGATCACTCATACAACGGGCTACCCAATACCCAAGATCAACCCTCCTCCCCGTATGCATACACCAGAGAAAGTACAAATCATTATCCGTGACTGTGGTAAATCCAGTCCAACGGCCAGTAAAATTATGGCATAAGAACTGATGACACATACGTAAAGCGGGATCCGTAACATAAGAAATATCTCAAATAGAGGGACGGAAAATCTGGGGATCAGAGGGGGCTATCAAAGTCCAAGCACTCATAGGACCAACATAATCACCAAGAGAAGAAGGAATACCACGAGGGGTAAGAGCATAAGTACCATCATCCAAATCCTCCAACAACACAGTTCCCAAACGGGTAGACCATTCAGCCAATGACATCTCATAAAACACATAACCAATTCGAAAGGAAATGCTCTTAACATTCACATCAGTCACAAAAGTAAATGAAAATGAATTAAAGAACTCGGCAATAAGAGCATGATAGCACGGATAGTGTTGCGATTCAGTCAACCATAACCAACCAATGCGTCTAAAATAATCATAAAACTGACATTGGACGCCCGTGGAACGGAGAAAGGCGTGGTTGATGGAGCGGCCATTCCGAAAATTCTTACCGTGTCGAGTGAAAGCACGGTGCCTATAGGGATCATCCTCAAACGTCATTGCTGCCCGAACTGCTTCTCGGTCCGGAAACTGTAAGACAATAAGGTTCCCGTAAATGGTTGAGGACGGGAACGATGAGGAGTCAATAGAGTCGGCTAGCGAGAGTTGCTCCAACAAAAGATCTTCGTCTTCAGTAGATGGCTGGTAATCAGACTCATCCGAAGGCAGATTTGAGGTGGCCCGCACCTCTGCAACCCAATTAATCCCATCGACTTGTGGTGGCGGCACAAACGGACTTGGTTTCTCGGAGGAAACCAAATCGGTCGTACAAATCGGCCGATGGGAACTCGGCAGCCGGAATGGACCAGTCAACGTTGTTGACCTCATCCTCCTTGTCTGATACAGCGACGGTGGGCTCGAGAGCAGGGGAGGCGACGGCATCGTCTTCGGCGACTTGCTGGGTGTCCTCGTCTGCAACGGGCTCGTCCTCATCGACAAGGAACGGCCCGGTGACCGTCGGATTAAGGGCGAGGCGGATCCGGCCTGTGCGACGCGGCGGTCGGCGCGTAGAAAACTCACCCGCTGTCGGCGTCGACGAAGAAGCGGCGGTAGTAGCAACCTTCATTTTCTTTTTCAGGGCCATTGCGTCGAATTGGGCAAGGAGAAATGGCGGGTTTTAGGTGTTGATTTTGAAAAAGAAAAGAAGGGATGAAAATGGAGATGTTTAGGTTGAAAATGGGGAGAAGGTTATTTGGGGAGAAAATTATTGAAGTGGGGAAAGAAGGAGTGGGAAGTGGGAGCAAAAACGTGTTTTACTGTTTCAAATTTTTTTTTTTTTTTGCTAAAACTCTTCACTTACGGAAATTTGTAAAAATGGCCCCTATTAAGAATTTAGCATTACCCCAACTCCAACTCTTCGACAGTTTGACTCCGCTCTGAATTTCCTCCTTACACTTAAGCTCTTTGACATCTTTAGTAGCTTAGATCTGGAAAACAACAAGGAAAACACGACGAAACCGAAATAAATAAAATCAAAGAAATAAGAACATGAAAACAAACCAGGTTGCCTCCCGGTAGCGCCTTTCTTTATTGTCTTTGGCTAGACGCCTTCTGGATCAAGAATGAGAGGGAATGGACAAGCTAAGCTCATCCACTATCTCCATTCGTTCAGTAACATGGAAGATTTTCAAACGGTGACCATTGACAGTGAATTCTGCATTAGAATCTAACTTAGAGATCGTCACTGCCCCACTCTTCGAGACGGATCGAATCCGGAAGGGACCGATCCAACGCGAACGGGGCTTGCCCGGCATGAGACGGAGATGAGATTGATATAACAACACCAATTGACCTTCCTCAAAGTTCTTAGTATGGATGTGTTTGTCATGCCATTCCTTCGTACGTTCCTTGTATCTCATTGCCGTGTCATAGGCCTCACGACGGATCTCTTCAAGTTCTTGTAACTGATACTTCCCCTCTTTTGCACACCCTTGCAGATCCATATTAATCCTCTTCACAGCCCACCATGCCTTGTGCTCCAATTCCACGGGTAGATGGCAAAGCTTCCCGAAGATGAGCCGATACAGAGACATACCTAAAGGAGTTTTATAAGCAGTACGATAAGCCCATAAAGCATCGTCTAACCTCAAACTCCAATCCTTCCTAGAAGGATTCACGGTCTTCTCAAGTATAGCTTTAACTTCCCTATTGGAGACCTGAGCTTGCCCATTCGTTTGTGGATGGTAGGGCGTAGAAATACGATGCTTGACACCGTATTTCTTCATGAGTGCTTCTATAGTGCGTTGCAGAAATGGCTTTCTTGATCACTAATGATGGCCGTCGGCACTCCAAATCTGTTGAATATATTAGTTCTAAGAAAACTTGCAACCACTTTAGAATCATTAGTCCTTACGGCCTTAGCCTCGACCCATTTAGACACGTAGTCCACAGCAAGCAAAATGTACATGTTCCCGCATGAACTCGGGAAGGGACCCATGAAGTCCATGCCCCATACATCAAAGATCTCACAAAAGCGCAAAGGCTTTTGAGGCATTTCATCCTTCTGGGATATGTTATCGATCATTTGGCGACGTGTACATGTCTTGTAGAAATTGTATGAGTCGAGGTTTAAGGTCGGCCAGAAAAAACCTGCATCCAAAACCTTTCTGGCAGTACGTTTTGGACCAAAGTGTCCACCATAAGGGGATGAATGACAATGAAAAAGAATCTCACCTTGTTCAGCTTCAGGAATGCAACGGCGAATTACTTGATCTACTCCCATCTTCCATAGTATTGGAGAATCCCAAAAGTATTGTCTGCATTCGCTCTCCAGTCTTTTCCTTTGGGTATGTGTGAAATCGGATGGGAGCTTCTTGGAAGTCAAGTAATTGACAATGTTAGCAAACCAAGGGAGTTTAAAAAACTTACCCACAGCATTTAGCCATTCTGGAACAGAATCGGTCTGTCTGGTCAGATGAAGCCGCCACTGTGTAGTAGCTGAAAAACACTGAGCATGGGTCTGTCTGTCCAGACAGACCATACTGGTGACAGATTCGGGAACAGAATATAAATGCTCCTCGGGAAAAGTCTCTTTGATTGATCCTTCATCTTCCTCTTGGATCAAACGGCTTAGATGGTCGGCTACTTGATTTTCTGCTCCCCTCTTGTCTTTTACCTCCCAATCAAACTCTTGAAGTAAGAGTATCCATCGTATCAACTGAGGTTTAGACTCCTTCTTGGATAGAAGGTGTTTGACGGCAGCATGATCGGTGTAGACCACAATTTTGGAACCAAGTAAACATGATCTGTACTTGTCAAAGGCGAAGACAATAGCTAACAACTCCTTCTCCGTGGTGGAGTAATTGCACTGAGCTGAATTAAGTGTCTTCCAAGCATAGTAGATTACATGGCTCTCTCTTCCATTTTTCTGTCCCAAAACTGCTCCTACGGCCCGGTCAGATGCATCACACATGATTTCAAATAGCTTGTTCCAATCAGGTGGTTGCATTATTGGGGCGGTGGTAAGCTTTGTCTTAAGGAGGTCGAAGGCCTCCTTACACTGATCATCAAACACGAACTCAACATCTTGTTGTAAGAGCCTTGTGAGTGGTTGAGCTACCTTTGCAAAGTCCTTGATGAAACGCCGATAAAAACCTGCACGACCCAAGAAACCTCGAATCTCCTTTGCTGATGTAGGGGGCGGCAGCTTTGCAATCAGATCAACTTTGGCTTTATCTACTTCAATCCCTCTGCTAGAAACCACATGACCGAGTACTATTCCTTCGGTCACCATAAAATGGCACTTCTCGTAGTTGAGTACCAAGTTCTTCTCCACACACCGAGCAAGGACTTTGTCTAAATTCTTCAAGCATCCCGTGTATGAATTCCCGTAAACCGTGAAGTCATCCATGAACACCTTAATACAGTCTTCGATCAAGTTCGAAAAGATGCTCATCATGCACCTTTGAAAGGTGCCCGGTGCATTACACAATCCGAATGACATACGTCTGTATGTAAAAGTGCCAAAGGGACAAGTAAATGTGATCTTGTCTTGATCCTCCTCCTTCACATGGATCTGAAAATAGCCACTATAGCCATCCAAAAAGCTGAAGTAGGCTTGGCCTGCAAGCCTCTTTAACATCTGATCAATAAAAGGTAACGGAAAATGGTCTTTCCGTGTAGCTTCATTCAACTTCCTGTAGTCTATGCACATGCGCCACCCAGTCACCAATCGCATTGGCACCAGCTCATTCTTCTCGTTCTCCACAACTTGAAAACCAGACTTCTTCGGTACCACGTGAACAGGACTCACCCACTTGTTGTCAGAAATAGGGTAAATGATACCCATAGAAAGAAGCTTCAGTACTTCTTTCAACACCACCTCTCGCATGTTGGGGTTGAGCTTTCGTTGGTGATCTCAGAATGGTTTGCTATCTGGCTCCATATGAATAGAATGAGTGCATATGTCAGGACTAATGCCGGTGATGTCGGCTAAAGTCCAGCCAATTGCCTTCTTGTGTTTCTTCAGAATTGCCAATAAAGCATCCTCTTGACTCTGATTTAACTCCTTGCTAATGATGAATGGCAGCGTGTCACCATCTCCAAGATAGGCATACTTCAGGTGCTTGGGAAGTTGCTTCAGTTCATGAACTGGGGGCTTCTCCAATGAAGGCAGAATTCTGTCAGATTCGGCCTGTCTGGGCAGATCGGCGATACTGCTGACAGCAGCAAATTCTGGTGCTGCATAGAGTGCTTTGATGCTGTCTCGGATCTCTTCATCCCTAATATCCTTAAGATCAAGGTCAGTCAACCCCTTGATTAAGGTGAGTTCCATTTTATCCAGCAACAAATGCGTCTCAAGATAATCTTGGACAAAACTCTCAATCTCGTCAGCAGAATAAGCCATTTCATTCTCATGATCATAAGGTTTCTTAAGTGCACTAGCAATATGATGAACATAAGTATCATTATGATATCGCACACTAATAGAACCTTCATCCACATCAATAACAGCTTTCACAGTTTTAAAAAATGGTCTACCCAACAAAACACCCGCAATACCACCTTCAACTTGCCTGTCATTCGTATCTATAACATAGAAATCAGCAGGATAAACAAAATCATTAATTCTAACAAGGATGTTTTCAAGTAAACCAACAGGTGCAATGCATGATCTATCAACTAGCTGTATAATCACATTAGTAGATACCAATTCAACTCCAGATAACTGATTATACACAGAAAGTGGCATAACATTAATTGATGCACCTAGATCACACATAGCCTGCTTAACCATCACATTTCCCATAAGACAAGGAAGAGGAAACATACCTAGATCTACGCATTTTGCAGGTAGCATCTTTTGGATAATTGCTGACATAGATGTATCCATCAACACTTTTCCGGTTTGCTGGATCTTGCCTGCTATGAAATCTTTGACAAATTTCCCAAATTGGGGAATTTTCACAGCCTCCAAAAAGGGTACGTTGATTTCCAGCTTCCCGAACAATTTCACATAGTCCATGTAGTCCTTGTTCGGTGTTCTCTTCCTCTCCAAGGCTTTAGGAAATGGTGGAGGTACAACAGTTTTAGGGTCTGTCAGGACAGATCGGCCTTCGCTGCTGGTCAGAACTTCATCAGTATCATTCTGCAACTCTGTCAGGTCTTTCTGGGCAGTCGGACCTTCTCTGTCAGTCAGTTCTTCATCAGCCAGATTCTGTAAGTCTGTCAGGCCTTCTTGGGCAGTCAGAATATTCGATCTGGTCAGCTCGGGCCTATCTTCTGCAGATTAATTCTTGTTGAAATTCACCTTTTGCTCGGGCTCGGGCAACTCTTTCCCATTTCTCAACATGATTTTGCTGCAATTGTGGGAGTTCGGATTGGGCTCAGTTTGAGATGGCAGTTTCCCTTGATTTCCTCGTATCTCCTGGACGGAAGAATTTAACTTAGAAATTTGCTTAGCTAAATTCTCGAAGGTGTTTTGGGTATCCTTCTTCGTCTGACTGAACTCCTCTTGCATTTGTTGCTGATATGCTATGACATTCTTCTGTGAATTTATCATTTCAGCCATCATTTTCTCCAATGGACGCTCACGTGCATGCGGCCGAACAGAACCCGATGCATTCTTGCTAAACCGCCGCGAGAATTGCCTTTGATGTGGAGGTCTGTAGGGTTGTTGGAACCCTTGATACTGCGGTGGTTGGTATTGTTGATGTTGATAAGTGGGTTGTTGGAATGACTGTTGTGGAGGATTCTTTGGCGGTTGCGGCACTTGATCATCTTGTCTCCACCTTAGGTTCGGATGAACCTTGTTCTGTCCATTCCAATTGCCGGCTGCATTAACATCCTCTCCTTGGCACTGGAGGGATGTGTGCCCTCTTTGCCCACATGCACCACATGTATGATCAGTCATGGTGCGCTCAGATGAAGAGGAGGAGGAAGGAGGATTCCTCTCCTTGAATGGACGATTCAATTTGTCTTCAAGTTGGCTGAACTTCTCCTCCATTTTGAGTCCAACCTTCATATCTAGATCGTCTAGAAAATCTCCACTCGAAAGATTCACAGACTTCCTTTGCATCCTTGGTCCTTTGTATTGTGATGTAGATTCGGCTAGGCCTTCAATGATTGCCTTCGCATCAGTGTAGTAGCTATTAGCAAAGCTACCCTTCAATCCAACATTCACCATAGTCTTGGACTCATCTGTCATTCCTTGGTAGAAGCATTGTAGCAAATCCACATCAGAAAAATCATGGTTTGGGCAGCTATCAACTAGCTTCCCAAATCTCTCCCAGTATGCTCCGAAGGATTCATCAAGTTCTTGAATAATCCCGGAAATCTCCTTCTTGAGTACGTTGGTTTTGGATTGAGGGAAGTACTTATCCAGGAATGTTTGGCGCATCTGAGCCCAAGTAGTGATCGATCTAGGCCGCAATCCGGAAAATCATGCACGAGCTCCATCTTGTAGAGTAAAAGGGAATGCTTTGAGCTTGAAAGCATCCAGATGACCTTGTCTGTGCAGATCACAGACCTGATTGAATCCTTCAAGAAAAGCAAAAGGATTCTCGTTCAGCTTCCCATAAAACTTTGGACATGCTGCGACCAAATTCAGCTTCACATCTATCTGCTCAGTAGTGGTAATGCTGATTGGTCCAGGCAAGTCCTCTCCCAAGTTCCTCGAACCTGAGTTCATCTTCAGATTGGCTGCTTCTTCTTCAGCCATGTTTTCTAATTCAGGATCAGAATTGCTACCTTCAGAATACGGGTCTGCTCGACTCGTCGGACCGATTTCGGACTCGACTCATCGGTCCGTTCTTTTTATGTCGTCGGTCGGACTGTTTACGCTTCGACAAGATCTTGGTTGTTTTTGCAGCTTTGTTGCCTTCCGGTTCCTTTTCGCCGTCTTTTCAATTTCTGGATCGAAGTGTAGAAAAGAGCGGGAAGACCTGCTCATGCAACACTTAAAAAGCACAAAAGATCAGTAGGAAAAATAAGCTTAAGATAACACAGTTCCTCAACAATGGCGCCAATTTGGTGATCGATGTTTTACACCAAATAATCCTGCAAAATTTGCTAGACCAAAAATTAGTATAGCACAGGTATCGAACACAGGGAACGGAGTAATTCAAACCTAAAAATCCTATCGATCAGAGTTTGGTTAGCAACCACGCAAGTTTGGGGAATTTTCTATAACCTAAAAGTAACGAAAGCAAGCAAGTATTAAACACAAAATTTACTAATTCAAATAAAAGTGGGTCCAGCAATATGATTCACACACACTCACAATCGATCACTGACACTAATAATTAATTAATCCAGTTAAATCAATTAGTTGTAGGACACCGTAATTAAACATACATATCCCCTATTCCCCCTTAATTATTCGGTAATCGCCATGGTGGGCTTTGAAACGACTACTTCTCCAAATTAGATGCAACCTACGTTGGTGGGCAATCAATAAATTTAACACCTAATCAGCTTTAAGAACTAAGGGAACCCAATTTAGGAACCTACTCGTATGGTGGGCATCTAATAGTCTCCTACCAAATTAATCCAATTGTCCTAAGAACAATTTGCTACTTATTTAGCCTAATCCTACGAGAAACGATGGAAGTACTAAATTAGCTATGAAATAAATTAACTAGGGTGATCAAGCCTAAATTAATTAATCCAATTAATTAATCCTAGATTAATTCAGAACCCAAGTGATTAATTTTAAGCCCTAGTCTCACGAAATTAAAGTGCTGTGTGTTTCACATCTCGCCGGCCCCTAAAAAGACTTAGCTACGCATATCGGCCGGACTAGCCAGACAGACCGAACTGCAGGACAAAACACAATTCATGCTGAAATTCATAAAATAAATATGCACGAAAATTCAAACAAATTACCAGAAATCAGAATACCTAAGAATACGAAATATGGTCCTAAAAATTATAAAATCATAAATTAAAGACCACGAATCAATCCACAAGAAAATTAAAACGGAGACAATTGAAATTCGGGAATACAAAACGAAAGTGATAGCATGTTGTTTCTTCCAAATCAAGCTACAATTCATGAATCAAAAGTAAGAAATGCAAACTTTGAAATTGATCAATCCCACGATCGGATCCTTCGGCTTTGTCTACGGCTTCTCCCTCGGATTGCTCTCGGCTTCGACGGTCTCGGGATCTCTCTCTCTCGCGGTGATTAGCGTGGACGAAATGGTGTAGAAGGATGATGATGATGTTGATCGGCAGAATGGCAGCTAGGGTTTTCGAACTTGAAGACGTCAATGAATGGGAAACGGAAATCTAAAATTATGCGCGTGTATCTTTTTTTCGCGGCGCCTCTCCAAGTATTAATATATACTTCCTTATCTCCTCCTCAATTAGGTTATCCAAGTATAGAAAGATATAATATAATGTGAATTATATTATTTTCTTCCTACACTTAATTAGCCTTTTGATTTCTTCCAAATTAAGCATATATTTTCCTTAATTTTGCAACCGCCACATCAAGCCTCGTCAATGCCACATCATCATAAAAACTGCAAAACAAACACCACAAAGTAGTCCAAACGCCACAAAATATGCCAAAATAAACGGAATATGGATAGTATGAAATAGACCTATCAGGAATATAGACCTTTGAAAGCCTTTTTAGACAAGCTGGTGTACAATTTAGGCACCATTGTCCCCACACTCATCAGCAGCATGGAGCTGCTGAGAGAAAACATCAACATATAGCAGAACTGGGGATTACTCTGCTAGCTCAAGCTGCTCTTCCGTCCAAATTCTGATGGGATTCTTTTGCAACAGCTACTTATTTGATAAACAGACCGCCTTCTCCTTCTCTGCAGTCTATCTCTCCCTATCAAGCTTTATTTCAAACCCCTCCAGACTACAGCCTCCTTAGAAGTTTTGGCTGCAGTTGTTTTCCCTTGCTCAGACCTTATAACTCCTCTAAACTTCAGTTTAGATCCACCAAATGTGTATTTCTGGGATATAGTGCCTCCCACAAAGGCTACAGATGCCTTCATCCCTCAGGGAGAGTCTATATTTCAAGATCAGTTCTGTTTAATGAAACTGAGTACCCTTACTCCAATATTTTTTCATCTCTTCCTGAATCCTCACTCAACAATTCAGCTATGACCTTCTGTCCTACATCACAGAATCCTTCTCAAACGGTACCCCTCCTTCCTTCTAGCAGTAACCTACTGCAACAAGGACCTTTACTAAACCTCTCATCTGATCCCATTCAAAACAATCCCAATACAGAATCCTCTGTTTCCTCTACCTCCTCTTCTTCTAGTCAGAATGTTCATCCTATGATCACAAGAGCCAAGAGAGGAATTTATAAGCCAAAACTTTTTAATGCTACTGTGCAAACAAATTCTTCTCTACCTCTGACAGAGCCCTTATCAGACAAAGAAGCATTGGCAAATCCTCTATGGGTTAAGGCCATGACAGAGGAATATGAAGCACTTCTCAGAAATCAGACTTGGGAATTAGTACCTCCTACACCACAGATGAATCTAATACAGTGTAAATGGGTTTACAAAGTCAAGACTTGTGCTGATGGCTCTATAGAGAGATTAAAAGCAAGGTTAGTTGCCAAAGGTTTTCAGCAAAGAGCAGGAATTGATTTTCAAGAAACGTTTAGCCTAGTGGTAAAACCAGTGTCCATAAGATTGATATTCTCTCTTGCCCTCACCCTCAACTGGTCTATTCAACACATTGATATAAACAATGTCTTCCTGAATGGAGTCCTAACTGAGCCAGTGTATATGCAACAACCCTATGGTTTCTCTGATCCACAACAGCCTAGGTTTGTTTGCAAACTGAAGAAATCCCTTTATGGTCTCAAACAGGCTCCAAGAGCCTGGTATGACAGACTAAAAACCTTTCTTCTCTAGTCAAAATTCAAGTTCAGTACTTCAGACCACTCCCTGTTCTATGCTCGAATTAAAGGAAAGCTTATCATTCTTCTAATCTATGTTGATGATATCTTGGTCACTGGTGAAGACTCAGATCTCATTCAGTCAGTTATAGCCGGGTTATCCAGAGAATTTGCTTCGAAAACACTTGGTGAAGTAAGCTACTTTCTTGAAGTTCAAATACAAAGAACCTCACCAACCTCTGTTATAATGCATCAAGCAAAATACATCAGAGGCCTGCTCAGCAAAGCCAATCTGTTAGAGAGTAATTCAGTTCCTTCCCCCTATGATGCTGGACAAAAATTAACTGGTTCAGATAGCCCAGTGTTTACAGACCCAACTTTGTACAGGAGCTTAGTAGGAGGACTTCAGTATCTATCTCTCACAAGACCAGACATTGCTTACATGGTAAACAAGTTAAGTCAATATCTTCAATCACCAACTGAGACTCACTGGAAAGCTTGTAAACGGGTTCTCAGATATCTCAAGGGTACCATCAATCAAGGACTTCGTTTTGAAATCAGCTCTAGTCCAAATCTGCAACTTGGAGGTTTTTCAGATACAGATTGGGCCAGCTGCCCTGATGACCGGAGATCTACAGGGGGTTTCTGTATATTCCTTGGTTCTAATCTCATCTCTTGGAGCTCACGCAAGCAAAGGGTTGTTTCACGAAGCAGTTCAGAGTCTGAATATAGAGCTTTAGCAGATGCCGCTGTGGAACTTATCTGGATTAAGTCCCTGCTGACAGAACATGGTTTTAATCTTTCCATTCAACCGACAATGCGGTGTGATAATCAAAATGCTGCGGCTATAGCATCAAATCCGGTCAACCATGCTCGAACAAAACATATTGAGATCGATATCCATTTTATCAGAGACAAAGTTCTACAAAAAGAGCTTGATGTCCGGTATGTACCCTCCCAGAACTAGCTTGCAGACATCTTCACCAAGCCCCTCTCGATATCACGGTTTAAAGAGCTACTCTATCAAGTTCCCATACAACCGGGATAAGAGTAGTTTGGAGAATATTAAAGATCAAATCAGAATTATAAGTTAGTTCTTTTCTGAACAAAACAGTTAAGAAGTGTACTGTTCAAAGCAGTTAGGAAAGTTAGTTAACTAGCGGTTAGAAAGTCAGTTAAGAAGTTAAGGAGAGAGAGAGAAGTTGTTAAAGAGAGAGAGAAAAGAAAATCGTCTCCTCTCTATAAATATGATGAACTCAAATCAATAATACAGTTTTACATTTACAAAATCATATTCTTTAGCAAAGATCAATATGGAAAGATCTAAGTGATTGATATGATTGATAGGTGATTGATTAGATGATTGATTTGATTGATCACAGATTGATAGGAGCCCTTAAATCGAATTGATCTAAGTCGTTCATTGTAGGAGAGGGGCTATAAATACCCCAACTCCATTCATTTGTAAATCATTCAAGTCTTGAGTAATACACAAGCATTCTCCAAGAGCTTCTCTCTCTACTTTCTCTCTCTAAAAGTGTGTTTGTTCGAGGGTAGGCTGATTAGCAAGCTTCGAGGCGACGTCAAGTTGCTAGTATTGCATGTGAAATTCCGCGCACGTGACATCATGCATATAGCTAGAAGGGATATTAACTATTTAATGTATTCTTTATATTTTATGCAAAAATATGGTTTCTTAATGTCAACGCGCCTTCAAAAATGGCCTGATGCAGTATATTACGGTAAAGATAGATAGTACTGAAACATAAAATCCAGATTCAAATCCATTAGATTCATAGTCTTGGATTCAGACTCAAATTCATATGATTTTAAACTAATACTCTTCCCATTCTATTAAACAAATCTCACGGGGTTTCGATACAGGAATTAAGAAAATTAATATAAATGAATAAAGTGCGGCATAAAGATATAAAATGATGGAATTCATTTTTTAGATTGATTGTCATACATTCATTTCTTTCTTTATTTAGTACGACATCCGTCCATTATTTCTGAAACACTTTCTCGATTGGGAAGTCACACTATTTCTGACTCCGTCCTAATTTGGCAAAAAATTAATACACTCTCTCATACTTTATCTATTCTATCATTATCTCGTTCATTTTCTCTCTCGTACTATATCATCTATATCTCATTATCTCACTCATATTCTCTCTCATACTTTATCATTTACTATCTCAATACCTCACTCATATTCTCTCTCGTACCTTATTGAAGTGTTAATATTAGAAATGTTTTTTTAACATTAAAAAATATGTGGACAAGAATTAACTACCCGAAAGTCAAATAATATACACCACAAAACACTACTTTCTTAATCTTTGTGCCCAAAAGACACAGAACGTTACTAACGGAACGGAGGGAGTACCTCTCTTGGTTTTGAGAATTTTAGCTGGTATTAGTGGGAAGATAAAATGATAGAGCACTACCTTCATCGATACTACCATGAAAATGATACTTTACCTGCACATACACATATATAACATTTATTTTATGAAAAGATTTTATGCATATCGATTTTAGGGGACTAACTAATACTCCTTTCATCCCAGTATTTGCAGCTCGTTTTTTTAGTTACGAGAATTAATAAAGTAGTGTTATGTATTATAAATTGTTTGACTTTATGATGGTTAAGTTTGGTCCGCACAAGCGTTACTTCTTTAGAATGAACCATTTTTATTAGCATATCTCAATCGGAAAATGAACCATAAATAGCGGGACAGAGAGAATAATAATCACAGTCTAGATAATAAATTGTAGTAATGCCTTCAATATTGCCGACGAACTAAAAATATAGAAGAAAACTCTCTCTCAAGAAGATGATCAAATTAAACTCCTCACAGAGAATATCGATTTTGGTCTTCTAATGCAGCCTCTGTTTGATTTTGGTCCTCTAATGTGGCAGTGTCCGATTTTCGTTCTATAACTTTATATGATGTTTGATTTTGGTCTAATAATGTAGTAGTTTTCGATTTTGGTCCTCTGATAGAATTTGTCGAACATAAAAAGGCACGTGAATTTTACATTTCACCGAATGACTAAAAGAAGTCATTTTGTAAGGTTTCATGAAAAAAAGATGAACATTTTTAATATTAAAACGAATATAATTTTGGTTCTGCAATGTAGTTTATAACTGTTTTTAGTCTTGTAACTTTTCAAAATATTTATTTTCTTATCCCGAAACTTTATAAATGTCTTATATTAGTCATGCGGCGAAGAGTGTAGTTCACATGTGTTTTTATGTTCTACTATATCTGCCGGATAACCGAAAATGTACATTTTGTAAACTTATAGGACCAAAATTAGACGCATTGTAAAGTTACATGATCAAAATAGAAATGTGCTACATTAGAGGACCAAACTCAGATACCATATAAAATTATTGGACCAAAATCGAACATTGTCATATTAGAGGACCAAAATTGAATAGAAGCTGCATTAGAGGACCAAAATTGATATTTTCTCCCTCAAGCATAATACACCATCCGCCCCATTAGTAGTGTCTGATTTCTTTTGGACATAAAGATTAAAAAAATGATATTGTATCGTGTATGTTGTCTGGCTTTGTGTAATTATTTTGTGACCATAAATTCTTTGCCTTTTTAAAAAAATCAATACACTATTACTAGTGAGACACCATTTCGAAAATATATGTCATTATTAGGGATATTAGCCCCTAAATTCACCAACTTTTATCTAATTCTGTTTTTGCATATGAACTTCATAATGCTCCCCTAAATACACAAACTTTCAATTTTTAAAAATTTGTACACAAATTATTTTTTTTCCAAATCGAATCTGACATGGACGCCGGGAAATTCCACGTGGATTAGTCGTCCGGCTATCAAAATGACGTCGTTCCTTTTAATTACTAAAACTTTGTTGTTTCATAAACATAAAAAAATTACGTATTCTTGCAGACAACTCTATTCATTGAAACCTTTTGCAATATCTTCTCGCCATTGACATCCCATTGGAACCTCTCGCCGTCGACATCCTATCCCTCCCTCACTGTCGGCAGTCGCAGGCTCTTCTCTCTCAAGAAGGTACAATCCAACCGATGTCCTCCAATTAGGGTTCAAGTCTCTCTGTCTCGCGATGAAAATGATACGTTATCTATTTCTCTCCTCCCGTCTCCTCTCGTTCTGTATTGAAGTGGCTAAGTAGAATTTTCCTCCAATTGGGGTCATTCCATTCTATTTTCAACTTTTTTATTGTTTGGACAAAAGAGCTTGAGAAGGATTTGTTATTTAATGCAGAGCTACATTACAATTGCAGTTAATTTGAAGCAAGGAACGTTCTATTGGCTAATCCAACACTTAAAAAAGTAGAGTGCATTGAATTTTCCATTGTTTAGCATATTATGAGAAATAGGTATATGCAATGCTACTGCATCAAATGTGTGATGTGTTTTTTAGTTTTAGCAAGTTGATTGTTATTTTGCAGGAATAATACTAGATGAATGTGATATATTATTAGTGCTACTACATCATTTAAAATAGGGTTTCTTACAACCAGAATATGAACTATTATTATTATTATTATTATTATTATTATTATTATTATTTCTTTCTTACATGTTTCATGTTTTGCAATATGAAAAAGGGTTTCTGGCAAATGGAGACATATATAATGAGATTTTATGTATTGGACTACAGAGAGAAATTATATTATGCAATTATGACAAGTCTACACTCTATTCTGTTATTTGATTCAAAACTAAACCTTTTTGCAGTCTCGTAATTTGACTTTTCCTTTCGAGAAATTAAAATTAAAATTTGATGAGGAAAAAAAAATCTTTGTGGCAGCACAAAAAGTGGGATGTTCTTTTTACTCAATTTTCAATTTTGCTTCTTCTTTTTTCGTTTTAGATTTCTAATTCTCTTCATCTATTGTTTCCTCTTAGATTTGTAATTATATTATGTGCTCTTTATAGCTCAATGCATTTTTTTTTGTTTGCAGACACTATCTATCATTCATACCCCTAAATATGACTGCATTTGCTTGTTATATACATCATGGTGGTAATTTTTAGAAAATTGATAGTTATCAGTTGTATATTAGTGAATTTTCAGAAATGAAACATGGGTTTGATGTAGACACATTTGGCTATTTTAATTTAGAACACGAAGTGAAGAAGTTGGGTTATCAATTTTTTTAGAGTTTATAGTACAAGATTCCACAGATGGAGTCTTATAAACTTCTTAAAAATGAAGCAGGCATTATGCAAATGTTGGCCCATCTTACTAATCTATGTAGGGTGTTAAATATATATGTTGTGGGAGGGAAAAAGATGGGATAGACAGGTGGGGACACTAATGAGGTTGTAAAGGGGAAGGCAAGTGCAGAGACTAGAGCATGAGGAAGTGGGAAAGCAAGCGTAGAGACTAGTGAAGGAGGTAGGGGTAAGGAAAGTGTAGAAGTTGGTGGTGTAGTAGGAAGAGGAAAGGCTAGTGTAGTTGCTAGTGCAGGGGAAAATGGGAAGGCAAGTGTTGAAGTTGCAGGAGCAGGAGAAAGTGGGAAGGCGAGTGTAGTTGTTGGTGCTGAAAGAAATAGTGAGGTCGATAGTGATGACATATGTTACTATCCAGATGGGAGGATGTTGCTGATGACATTTTGAGTGAGGATGACTTTGCCTCTGAGGATGATGATGACGAGTACACAAAAGCTAGTCATAATCTTATAAGCAACACTATCAACTTTGATGATATTACTCAGTATATTGGGAAGGATGTTACTGAGGAGGTAGGGACTGATAGAGCTAAAGCTCATGATGCAAAGTCTGATGAGGAGGATTCAAATACTGATGTGCACTCATCATCAACTAAAGATGAAACTGATATTGTGCCTGTGAGGGCGGAGAAGCGTAAGAGCACATATGATCCTAAGTGTGATAATAAGAGGCTTGAGATTAAGCTTGGTATGCTGTTTGAAGATGGGCGACAATGTAGACAAACATTGACTACTGTAGCTATAGAAAATGGATGGCTTATAAAGTTTCGAAGGGTGTCTAAGCATCAATTGGAGGCCAAATGCACTCCACCATGCACTTGGAGGTGTTATGGTAGTTTTGTGAAAGAAGAAAATAATCTTGTTATTAAGACTCTTTGTGGCCCTCACATCTGTCCTAGAGTACTCAACAATAAATTGGCAAGTTCTAAGTGGATAGCCAAATAATACTTGAATATTTTTCATATGAAGCCAGATATGACTGTCAAAGACTTGGAGATGGATATTCTGGAAAGGTATGGATGTCAAGTCACTAGACACCTCTTATACAAAGCTAAAACGATCGCCTTGGAGAAATTGAGAGGATCTGTCGATGCACATTATGCTTCACTTAGAAGATACATTGCTGAGCTACAATGAGTAGATAGGGAGGGAAAATTTGAGTTGTGGCTGGGTGATGGCTACGTGTTCAAGGGTATCTACATTAGTTATAGTGCTCTTAGGAAGGGTTTCACAAACAGATATAGGCCTATTATTGGTCTTAATGGGGCTTTCTTGAAAACTCATTTAAGGGGGTGTTATTGTGTGCTATTGGGAAATATGGAAACAACCAAATGTTTCCAATTTCATGGGCGGTTGTGGAAGTCGAAAATGAAGCATGGTGGACTTGGATTATCAAAATTCTCCTTGAGGAGTTAAGAATCAATGATGGATTTGGAATGACATTTATTTCGGATCAACAAAAGGTAACTAAAGGATGATCATTATATCATCTTATTTATCATGAACTGGTCTTCTTTACTTTTTTCTTGTGTAGGGACTCTTGAATGCAGTTAGTCAACTTGCACCACATGCTGAACAAAGAGTGTGTGCAAGATACGTGTATAGCAACTGGAAAAAAACAACATAAAGGTATAACCTTGAAGAACATGTTTTGGAGGCTAGTAAGAAGCACATATTTGGAGGAGTATAAGTTGGCTCTTAAGGAGTTGAAACGGGAAGATGTTGTAGCATATGAAGACTTCATTTGGAGGGACACTCAAAGATTTTGTAAGCCGTTCATAACTTCCAATCTTTTATGTGGCATGATTGATAACAATATCAGTGAGACATTCAATGGATGGATACTAAATGTTAGGGGAAAACATGTTATACATATGAGTGAGGAAATAAGACATTCACTGATGGAGAGGCAATGTAAGAAAATGATACAAATTGAAGGTGTGAGTGATAGAATATGCCCCACGATTCAGAAAAGAGTAGAAAAACTAAGATATGATAGTAGAAATTGTAATGTGCATCCAGCACTGGGGGATAAGTTTGAGGTTGATTGGATGGATGATAAGTTTGTAGTAAATATTGGAGAGAGGTCTTGTTCATGTAGGACTTGGGATATCACAAGCATCCATGTGTACACGCATGCTCTGCAATACATTTCTTGAAAAAGGATCCAAGTGCCTATGTACATGATTACTACACTGTAGAAAGGTATACAAAGGGTTACATGTTTGGATTGGAACCTGTTAGAGGTGAAAAAATGTGGCCAGAGGCCGAAGGATATCATGTTAAACACCCTTTATCAAGTAGATGTCGGGTAGGCTTAAGAAGAAGAGAGTCAGAGATCCTCATGAGAGAGACTCCAAAAATCTAACTAAGCTGAGAAGATGTGGAGGTCGTATGACATGCCAATAATGTCAGCAAAAAGGACACAATCAAATAACCTGCCAAAATGAGGCAGTTGCGAAAAGTACTGAAAATGTAATCTAATTCTTGTTATTTGCAAATAATCTAATTCGCATGGCTAATATTTTGTCTTGTTGAATTGTATATGAATGTTGGAAGACCTCCAAAGAAGACTACAACGCCTATTGATAACTCAAGTGGTAATCAACTTGCACCTTCAATCTCAAATCGAGGCATGGGAGTATTAAATTGCACGGGTATTGGAAATATTTACATGCAGGTAAGTTAAACTCTTTGTTGACTTTTTAGAGTTATCAAGAATCCAATTTAGGGATTTTGTGGCTTTTCATTTCTTGTTTTTGGCTTCTTACAAGTAATTTGTGAATCTTATGTAATATCAATCTTAGTCTAATGAGTATATTATATTTGATTGAATATTGAAGTGGGTTCTTAGTTGATGGAACTAAGGTTGGGTAAATTGTTTATACTTTCTGCAGATTGAATTGCATTTGTCTTATATTGTCATTGTAATGGAATATTTGTAATTGTATTGAACAACAAAGTATGAGGATCTAGTCAATGTGTATTTGGTGAAGTTGGAGAGACTTTGGACTTGATGATGACTAATTCTTTTTTATTTGCAGATAAACCCACAAAGAAATGTTTTGCATGTGAACCCACCCGACAAACTATCATCAAGAAGTGCTAGAGCTTCTGGAAGTACAACAACTGACTTTCCTACCACTAAAGAAAGTCATAACTATAAATATTTTTTGGGTGTATGAATTTCTTTATTTTGAATAGGAGCAACTTGATATGCATTTGGATATGTTTACATTTGAATATGCATTTGGATATGTTTACATTATTTTATCTATGAGGAAAAAGGGAAAAATTAGTCGACTTAGGCGAATTATATTTTCGACACGTTTTTATATAGTAGTCTAATTAGTTGAGATAAATCAAACACACATAATTTCAAATGGGAAAAGGATATAAAAGGTTGCTGCTCCACAAACCTCACAAGATATTGCATGAAGTACACGATTCCAAATTAATGTCGAAAGATGATTAATTATTAATTATTAATTCTATTTCAAAACTAAGTTAACAGTTTCTTTTGCAGATAGTATAAATCGTGCCAACATATTATAACATAAAGTAAAAAAACATGTATTTAATAATTGCAACATGTACGAATTTTAATTGAATTCAAAATTCATGTGCAAAATCAAATTGTACACTATGTTTGTGTATTTATAAGCATTTCCAAACTTTCAAGTTTTGTCATGTCATCAATCGCATGCCATGTCAATGACCACGTCAGATTAAATTTTGCCATGTCCGCTTTCAATTTGACCGGAAATCTCGCCGATCTACAAATTTTAAAAAATTGAAAGTTTGTGTATTTATGTTAGCATTTTAACGTTGGTGTGCAAAAACAGAATTGAATGAAAGTATATGAATTCAGGGGCTAATATCCCTCATTATTAATGGGATATATATATTACAAGGAGTATATTCAAATATGAACATGCTCTTATCGTATGAACGTGTGAATATTGAACTTTAAAGACTGCACTTTCAAAATAATCTTTAAGTGCACTATGATAATTTTGAAAGTACAATACTTAAAATACAGTATCTTTATATTAAAAGTACAGTACATTTATTTTTAAAATGCAGTGTGAATAACATAAAACGACTCTTATATTACAATATGTATATATTAGCTTGTTCACCTACAAATGGAGTAAAGTTCTCTGTTCTCTGTGGAGGAATCCACTCTCTCTCAGCCACAATTACAAACACATGGCGGGTAAAAGCAATTAGATATGCATGAGTATTAAGTCTTACGAGTCTTACTTAAACCCGACTTTCTTCATATTTGCAGGATACCCATTTGTCGAAACATTAATCACACTGGCACAAAGTTAACAGAATCCTTTGAAACAGATCATCATAATGCAGCCTTCGACTGCGAGCCAAGAATCTACGAACCCCCTCGGTTTTGTTTCGCAATTGGGGAATTCTGCGCTCGACTCTTCGAAGCCTAGTCCTGATGGGTACTCCACGTGTTTGTTGAATTGCTTGTACTTTGATACAAGTAAGAAGAAGCCCAAGAATGCTGCTTCATTGACTCTGAACTGTAAAGGTGCCGCCTTTAGAATTAGGAGCGTGATGAATCAATTCAACAATGCTATCAGGTTCCACTGCGAGAGACTCCCACTTGGTTTCGCCTCGGTTGGGGTTGATTCCGGGGAGAATAGTGTGTGTGGAGATGATGGAAATGGAGTGTTGGTGGAATCAGAGGGAGATCCAGTGAGTGCTGTTTCATCGGATGCTCCGAAGAAGGTTCTGACATTGATGAGTGATACTGGAGGGGGTCACAGAGCTTCTGCTGAGGCTATTAGGCAAGCTTTTGCTGAAGAGTTTGGTGATCATTACCAGGTATACTTTTTGATGGTATGAACATGTAATTTCTTAAATGATTGATATGTCACAATTTGTTTGGTGGGCATTTAGTGGTTAGTAGAGCTTAAGTGTGTATCTTGGGTGTGGGTGATTACTGATTGAATGACTGAACCGTTTGATAATTAGGTCAAATAGTTAGTATATGTTGCTTTATGCCAAGCAAGTTAAAAGATTACATTGCAGATTTCTTGCCGTTGATATTTGATTCATTCTGCACTTGCCGTGTTTACTTATTGAAAATGCTTCTGTTAGATCTAGTCTCAGAATCATAGGTGTATGATGAAATGTCACAAAGGAAACAAGCTAAGACGAATATTGTTGTGATCAAAAATAGTAAATGATACAACTCATAGCAAATCTCTCTCACTCTTCCTACTATTCGAGATTTAGGGATCTCCACGATAAACTCTTCTCCAGATTCTTCTTCGATCCCCACTCTTTAAGCATGCTCCCTTATTTATAAGCTGTAGTAGAAGATTCCAGAGATAGAACATTCTGGACGCAACTAGATGACTAACTTGAGTGCAAAGCTAACTAGTTACTAACATATGCTGAGGTGGTCGTGCACTCCCTCTTATTTCTTGATGTAGCAACTCCTACTAAGTTCAATAAGAGTCGAATGGCCAATCAGCTTCCCTTTGTTACAAGAATTTCTTTTATAGGTTTTTATCACTGACTTGTGGGCAGATCATACACCATGGCCTTTTAATCAATTACCTAGGAGTTATAACTTCCTCGTAAAACATGGGACACTTTGGAGAATTACGTATTATGCTACTGCACCACGTGTTATACATCGAACCAATTTTGCTGCCACCTCTACATTCATAGCTCGGTATTTCTACTTCTCAGATGATCTGTTTTATGATATGATTTAACTTTCTTAATCAGAGTATGATGCTGGTTTGTTATATTATAGTATGAAAGTGAAGTGCTGATTCTGAAAGCAGCAATGTTCTAGTTTATTGTTGGTGCTATCAAGTTACCACCTCACATGTTATTTTAAACTAGTTGGCAGTTGCTGACAATCCAATTACAAATCTAATTCTATGACATGATTTCAAGCACGTGATTTCGTAAAATAGAACCATAAACCTTTAATGGCATAAACATGCAGATTGAAACTGATTTAATGTAATTGACTGTGTCTGTTTACTTGGTGTTGTATTTGCTCATTTAGTCCATTTCAGCCCATGATTTTCACCAAAACATTGTCTCCATTTCCGTAGAGAGGTTGCTGAAGGGCTGATGAAGTACAAGCCAGATATTATTATCAGTGTACATCCGTTGATGCAACATGTTCCACTCCGTATCTTGAGGTCTAAAGGTCTACTGAAGAAGATTGTTTTTACAACTGTGATAACAGACCTCGCCACATGTCATCCCACATGGTATGCCTAGTCGTCTTTTGCCTTATTATACTGCTGATAGTGGATGTTTCAGTGTGGATCTTATATATAATTTCGGAAAATGGCAGGTTCCACAAACTTGTAACGAGATGTTATTTCCCTTCGGAGGAGGTTGCAGAACGAGCACTGAGAGATGGCCTTCAGCGTTCACAAATTAAGATCTATGGCCTTACTGTGAGACCATCATTTGTGAAGCCTGTTCGCCCTAAGGTTGGTTCTGTCTATTTACTAAAATTAGTACGAATGTGATAGCCTGTTAGGTTTGCCTTGTGATTATACATTAATTTTTGTTCAAGCATTTTATCATTTTTGGAAGTGAATTTCATTTGGGCTTACTATAGGTACTGATATCGCATAGCAGGAATGTTCTAACTTGAGAAAAAACAAAAGACTGTGTATTTGTATCTGCTTTCTGATAGAAAATTCGAATAGATAGGCTCGAACAAGCGGTATCGGGGTTACGTGCCCAGAATCTGAAAGCACTTAAAGTGTGTGCTAAAATGTCTCAAAGACAAATGATACTCCCTCCGTCCCATAGAAAGTGTCTCCTTTCTATGGGGCACGGAGATTAAGAAATTTGTGTTGTGTGGTGTATATTGTTTGACTTTTGGGTTGTTAATTTTGGTACACACATTTTTTGCTGTTTTTAGAAGTAGGACACTTTTTGTGGGACAGCCCAAAAAGGAAAACAAGACACTTTCTATGGAACGGAGGGAGTAATATTTATTCAATAATCGATATCCTCTCAATACATCTGCTGGTCCTATTTATAATCTTAATACACTGATTATCAAGGGACATGACTATTCTATATAACTATAATATATCTATAATATAAGATAACTAAATATAATATTAATAAATCTAATAGCCTAATAACTAACTACATATCTTAAAACCGCTGCAATTCTTCATCCACAATCTTGAAATGGTGGTGGTATCGCATCACTTTCTGTTTCCCATTTGATTGAAATGCTGTTAGATAGGTATATGTTATTAATAATGCCAGATTATAGTCCTCATTTTTCTTGTCCTAGGACAATAAAAACTCGTAGGAGGTAATAGAAGCATGACAGTGGCAGTCCATTTTTATATGCTTGTAAATGAAACCGAGTAAGGCTCATGCTTTGTGTCAAGCAACCAGTTAGGCATTTATGTATCTCGAAATATGTCATTTTTTGTGTTCCTTCTTGAACATTGGCGAATTGGTTAACATACATGTGTTGTAGAAAGAAACAGTCTTTTTATGTCCCTGCTTCCAATATGACAGAACTTATACATGTGCTTTACGTGATGGTTTCTATTAAGCTTTTGAAGTAGAGAGTACGAATATCAGCCAACTATGTGTTAATTTTGCAGTATGAATTGAGGATGGAGCTGGGCATGGATGAGTATCTCCCTGCAGTGTTGCTTATGGGCGGTGGTGAAGGTATGGGACCCATTGAGTCTACTGCTCGAGCTCTTGGGGATGCATTATACGATGAAACTCATGGAGAACCTATTGGTCAGGTTCTTGTAATTTGTGGTCGAAATAAAAAGCTAGCCAACAAATTGCAATCAATTCAATGGAAGATCCCTGTTGAGGTAATGCTTCTCAACATCTTCCAGCTATATTTTAATGATTTCATTTCATTCATTTAGTCTTCCGCAGCCGATTAGACTTCGTTTGATCTATTCTTTAACTACCCGTCTCGTTACTTATATTATAGTAAGTCATGGTAGTCTAAATGTATCAATATGTGTTTAGATGAAGGGTTTTGTCAACAAAATGGAGGACTGTATGGGTGCTTGTGATTGCATAATCACTAATAAGGTAATATGACTAATTTGATCTCAAACCTTTCAACTAGAGAATCGCAAAGAGAACGAACCACCTCATATTGAGAGTTTCGCGTTTCTGCAGGCTGGTCCCGGAACTATTGCAGAGGGCCATCATACGAGGACTTCCCATTATCCTTAATGATTACATTGCAGGACAGGTAATGACTAGATGAACCACAATGCTAGCTTTAAATCCGACACTCGTGATTACTGTTTCTATGGCCTTTTTTCTTTGCAGGAAGCTGGGAATGTGCCATATGTTACGGAAAATGGATGTGGGAAATTCTCTCAGTCTCCGAAAGAGATTGCCAAGATAGTCTCTCAATGGTTTGGTCCGAAGCAAGATGATCTAATGGCTACGTCACAGAGCGCTTTGAGGCTTGCAAGGCCGGATGCCGTCTTTAAGATTGTCCACAATCTTCATGAGTTAGTTAGACACAAGAACTTTGAACCTCAGTATTCTACAGCAGTTTGAATCAGTAATACTGTGACTGTCCTAACAAACAATTTTTCCGGCAATCATCAGAGAAATTATCATACAGGAAATCTCAACCTTATTCTTCTTGCTGGGAATTTATGGACTGCGTGTATTTCTACGCTTTATTTGGAGCTTGTGAACTTAATATATTAAAAGCACAATCTGCTTCATATTTCTTTTATTTATACAAAATAATAAATGATTGGTTACATTTCTTTTGTGGGTGGTGACACAAACTAGTAGACTTATTTCTCGCCGCTTGAACACAATATTCACGCTACTGGCTCGAAAAGTACTTTGAACATGTGGGTGTCGATAGTCTCAGCAGCGTGATAAGCTCTGTAGTAATATGTCTTCACAACTGCTAAAAATGTTTTCTTGATGTTTCTGTTGATGCCCACAGATTTTTCGAGCACTAGCTTCACCAGTGTTTGCATATCTTGTTCCAGTTCCTTGCCTTTTAAACTCGATTTTGCTGCGTCTACTTCAACCTCCTATACGTAGAACCAAGAACGTATCATGAGAAGAAATTCAAAAAATGAAGATGAAAATGATGAATTAATTGCATTTCATATAAGCATACTGTGTACAAGTATAACCTTTTGGTTTTGGATTCGAGAAAGCTGTTGGCAGATTTTGCTCGTGAGGTTGGAGAGAGTCTTGTACTCTTTGTGTGAGAGTATTTCTTCCCTAAAGGCAACGTGACCGGCGCAAATGTTTAATGTGTTTGTTAGGAGCTCCGCCTCTGCTCCGCCGTCGGCTTCTCCTTGCTGCAGCTTCGTCAGCCATACCCTCCACTGTAAATTAAATGTGACGAAAGTTAACACCCAAGTAAGTTTTATATAATTTACTCCATCACTCTAACTACACATTATATATGGGGATATAAATAAACTCACGGTGTGTTTCAATTGATGGCTGGTGTATCTATCGAATCCTCCGAGGAATTGATTAAGGGTTGCTACCACCATGTTTGTGTTGCTAGCATTTTCGAAATCTGTTAAAAATGCTTGTTTTTCCTCCGATGATGTGTTTTCGTTGGTGAAGAAAGATGTGACCATCTTTGAAATGATTTGGGACTTGGCCCAGGCGATTCTTTCGTTTGTTTTCTCGAGTTCGAAGATGCTTGCAGTCGCCAAGAAGTAAGCAAGAAGAAGATCCTTTCTGTTTATCCCATATTCTTCAATGCCGCAACTCTCGTACCATCTGTGATTAATCAAACAATTTGAGTTATTTATGTCAAATTAAGATTGTAATTAAGAAAGATTCTGAATTTGTAGCAGTAGTGCTTACTCTTGCATGTAAATCCACTCAAACTGATGCTGAGCTTGGCATCTCTTGAAATCAAGTCTTGCTAGCTCATGATAGGTGTCGTTACTGATCTCGGGCATCCTGTACAAAGTCTTGCCGATCCATACGTCGCCGGAACCGGCATAGTATTGCACGTAGTATCGAGCTTCGACGCGGGGTAGGGTGGCGTACCATGGCATCTCCAGCCCTAGTTTGATCTGTTATACCATTATTTACAATGTTAAATTCGAAACTGAGTAACAAAAAATTCATGATTAGCTAGTGGAGTAACTAATAATGACCTCATCAGGCAAGTGCTTGGATATGACCCATTTGTCCAGAATCTGATTGCTGGCTAGCTTCTCTTGTAAGAACTCGTAGGCGAATTTGCTGGCATCTTCGAGAATCTCTTCTCCGGGAAACCGGAGCTGAGAAGCGCGGTAGAGATTGTATATCGGAGACGGTGACTCGATCATCTGACCGCCGTAGCAAGAAAACTTGTCATCCTTCTTGAAGTTCTTTAGTACATCTGAGAGATCATCGAACGGTTAATATCTTTTTATATAATACAAGATCAACAATAATTAAGCATAAAAATGTCTATATGCATACTTGGATCAACATCGTATCCGTGCATCCGTAGAAGCCTAATTCCCATGGATGTGTCGTCAATGTCGCAGAATTCCGATTCCCTTCCACTGAAAACACCCTTCTCGGTCCAAAATCTGCCATAACAAAAAATAAATAAATCTTTCTAAAATATCCAATCAAATTTGAAAAGATATTATGAATTTGTAATATAATCGTACTTATGGATATGGCTCAAGCATTCAGCAATCTCCGAGTCGAAGAATCGAGAGATTCCAAGGCGCTGCAACCGGTCAATAGCCCAAAGTCTTCCAAATACGTCGACCGGATAAGTATGCGGTGCTGCAGAGCAATTGATCGATTCAATAAATTATATAAAACGATCAAGATTCATAACTGGTTATGAATTTATAATATATTATACCTCCTCCATTAAAAGTTTCTATTGTGTTCTTGATGAATTGATAGCATTTTTCATCTTTAGTCTGCATGAACGCGAAGGCGGTCGACGACGGCGAAGTCAGGAATGAGCCGTCGGCCGACTGCAGTTTCAGAAGCTTGTCCCATTGCAAATTCTCCAACCCTTCTAAGCTAAACAATAGAGACGTAGGCACTTTGTGCATCACATCTAGTGGAATCCTGCAGTCAATATAATTAATATTAAATACTACTGTTATGCATGGAAAATTCAAGACGGATATCTTGACCTAAATTCTAAATTTTATGGAGTAGTTATTTATTTACTTTTATTTTTAAAAATCTACCTAATGTAATGAGTGAGAGATTGAATCTTGGATATATACGAGTGAGAAATATCAAAGTATTTTTAATTATTTACCTTTTCATCTTTTGTTCCCTTGTCTGATAGATCTCTTGTATGACGGGAGAATCATAAGGAATATCTTCAATACCCAAACTTTTAGCTCTCTGAAGCAGCGCCGGCACCACCACTTCGAACCCACAAGTCATGTGCTCAACATTTCCATCTCTAAGTTTATCCACATTTTCTTTAATATACGTAACTCCTTTGTTGACCTTGTCGGGATTAACATTCCACGATCTCAACGCAACCACACATGCAATCGTATTCACGATCCGATCGTAGATACAAAAGAACTTCTCATCGCCCCACGAGCCGTCGGCTAGTTGATTGTTTACGATCCAGTTGAGGCTCGACGGAAACTGGGGAGCGTCGCGTCCTTGCACGTCTTGGATCATTGCAACCCACGCCGTGTCGTACGGCGAGACGCTTATACGTCCGTCGCCGGTCGTCTTTAATAGTGTTCTAATGTACTCGATTGGGTCCTCAATGTTATTCACCTTCATTGATAAAAAAGAGTTTAACTAGTTAATGCGAGTTTTTCAGTTTTTTTACTATTAACTGAAAGGTTAAATGTCTTAAAAGTTACCGCATCATGGCCTTGATGAGTTGTAGGATCGTCTTCATGCTGCACTTGCGGCGCATCCACCGTCGCAACTGTAATGGGAACCGTCAATCGATAATACATACATATATATATATATATATATATATATATATATATATATATAGAGAGAGAGAGAGAGAGAGAGACTGTAAACTTCATATTTCTTTACGCACCTTGGATTTGTGTTACTTTTTTCTTGTGATTAAGGTGGCAGTTGAGAGAGAGGTTTTTAGTGGTTTTCGTCTCAAAGAAAGAACTCTTAGTGAAGTTGAAACATTCCGGCAGGTGAAGGCTAGCCGATGAGGGCAGAACTCTCCGATGGGCTACCGGAGAGCGGTTGAGGTTCAAGGTAGATAGAGAGCCCATTCTAAAGTTTGGTCGGAATAGAGAAAGAATGAAGAATGAAGAATGAATGAATGAGTTTTGTTGCTGTTGCCAGTCAGCGGTAGTGCATGGAGGCTATATATACGGATAATAAGAGACTATTTAATTTGACCGGCAACTATGCGAAAAAAAAAGGGGTAGGTAATGGGGGGGGGGGGGGGCCCGGGGGGGGGGGGGGGGGGGGGGGGGGGGGGGGGGGGGGAAGTACTTTATTTGCCTGGCAAATTGGAACGACTGTATTTTTTTTAATTTTCTTTTTCTTTATCCACGTTGAATGGGTCCCACCAGACCAACATTTAATTCGGCTCCTCAGTCCTCACTAGATTCTGAGAGAATTAAAATATTTGCTAGGCGGCTGATTAAGATGTAATGAATAAAGAAATTATATATACTCAATCTTTTATGACTAATTGTCTCTTTTTTTTTGTTTTTTTTGTTTAGGCTGCATGTGATCACTATTTCCATTCACAATTTTTATTCATTTGAGTTGAACTCTCGATTTATGTTTGTATTTTATGATTAATTTATAATAGATTGTTTTGTGGACCAGTTTTATAATTAGATAATCTACTTTCTCCAATTACTGTATGTGTTTATGAATTGACTATAGACTAGAGAGTAAAGGTTTTCAATTAGTAGTACTTCAATTATAAACCTTATTAGATGTCATACTGTATCACTAGATTACTTTGTACAGTAGTGGAATTATAATATTTGAATAAAACTCCTTCCTTTTAATAATTTAAAAAAAAAGTAAAGCTTTTATATCATAAGAATCACATATTTACTACTAAATCTAATTTTTAAATTATAGGACCCACATATTTACTATTAAATCACTTTATTTATATTATAGAAGTAACACATTTACTACTAAAACTCAACTTACCTTAATAATCACGTTGGAATGTTTGAAGCCAATTTAAATAAAACAAAGGGAGTATAATTTTTAATTTTTTTCTTCTCAAAATTCAAACTTCATTTCATCCTGTTAATTTCAAATGGTAGATTTGACTAATCATGAATCTGCTCATAATAACATTGTATATTATACAATATAAATATCAGCCATTGTTGACATGTACCATAACTTGTGATAACATGTGTTCTAAGATGAAAGCCCAAACATCACGTTTCAGCGGTTAGTGGCAAAGTCCTGCAATTAATGTTTTTAATTATTTTCCTAATTGTCTTGTTCTGAACCGGAGCGGTTTGTATGTACCACTTTCGTATACCTTTGTGTGTACCACACCACAAGGGTATTGATATGTGGCATTTTTCATTAAAACAAGTGAGCCATATTTAACACAAGTCAATACCCTTGTGGTGTGGTACACACAAGAGTATACGAAAGTGGTACACACAAGCTTTTGTGGTTCTGAACTATTTGCAGTTTAGTTCTAAATTTAACTGCCGCAGTTATTATCGTATAGACTCCATGTTCAAATTTAAGATTTTAAATTGTGTTGGTCAATCGTGGAGGCTATTATTCTCATTTTATCCTTGTCTCCCAATGGGACAAACAATTCCACGATAATTATTTTACTACGCTTGGGTGGACTAGAATTTGGCTACATTCAACGATTCTCAATTTTGTACGCATCTACTTGCACGAATATGTCGACTTTTAATTATTTATATTCATTGAAATTAATTAATGGATCGAGTATCATTATTGAACATGAGAAATATTTTTTAGGAATATTACTCTGAGAAAAATAAAAGGTTTAGGTTAGTAACTTAATACTCCAAATTGTGGTGATATTAATTTTACTATTTGATTCAAATTAGTTAATTTCTTTACTAATCTCAAAAATTAGTAAATAGATATTTGGGGAGACTTTGAAGAGTACTTATTTGACCAACCGTGCAATCATAATTCTAATATTCTATCAGCCTGTCTTTGAATATTGACGAAGAACAATTCACTTAAATAAACCAAACAAAACCAATTCTTATAAATACAGCCTCAGTTTTTGAAGTCATATATACTAAGTCATGCGACTACTTTTCTAAGCATTCACTACTAGCAGATCATTTTACGATTGCAATAAATGAACAAGCAAACTTAAACATATTTTATTTATCTTTTCTTCTCTTTAGTCAAATAACGAACCATGCAAGAAAATGCAATTGGCTTCTCAAATGCTTATCAACCACCCAACATCACATAGCGAAATTATTATGTACTTGGAGAAATCAAATTGTCCTTAACGCAGATATTTATTGAAAGAGGTATTTCCATTCTGGAAGCTCAGTATGCGAAGAATTCGTTACATGACTGAATATTAGTATTATCCTCGTCACACAAGAAATAAGTGTTTCTCATTAGAATTTCTCAAATATATATAGCATATGTAGCCCAATTAATGTTGTTACTCGCTAGCTCTTTAGTTCAATAGTAATATAGTATAATGTATTGTCAGTTTATTTTGTTTCTACTGTTGAATCTGTTTTTCATTTAAAACTCAAGTGGATCTTGTGCTTAATATGAGATTACGTGTGCAATGAAAGAAAATAAAAAAATAGGTGAATTATTTGTATTAACCCGTCAACTTAGAAAAGAAAAAAATAGTATCATGAAAATTGAAAAATATACTCGATTATTAAATAATTATGTTAAATATTTTAAAGAACTATTATAGTCAATTATATACTACCTTATTGTCAAGATACCCTACCAAACGTGGCAGTTCTTTCCTTCTGGCGGCAATGTATTCAGTCTTTAATTACTTTTGTTATTACTAGTTTTCTATGTACGTACGTCGTAACGCATGACCAACGCAAAATAATTATTGTAGAAATTATTATAAAGTATAATCAGGGGCGGCTCTCATGTGAAGCCACCAAAACAGTTGCTTTAGGCCTCAAACTAAGGAAGGCCCCCAAATATTATATATATTATATAATACATTTGGCTTTTTTTTTTTTTTTTTTAAGCTCATTGATATGTACGTTCTTAATTTCTTTTAACATTCAACATCACCCAATCCATTTAGAATTTAGAAATGGACCTGAACATTCATTGATCCAATTCTAATTATTCTAGTATTTTTTTAGATAAAGACTATTAATATGTAATGAATTAAATTAGAAGAATAAAAAAAATAGAAAAGCACTTTGACGACTGACGTTAAACGAAGAATTTCAATTTCCACAACCGTTGTGGAAGATGAATCACCAGCACAATAATCACAGCATATGAGATATTCGTTAGCCAACGGATGTATAATTGTAAGTATAAATATGTTGTTTCAGACTCAATTTTTTCCACCCAAGATCATTATCAGATTATCTAATCTTCATTCTAATTCTTTAATTTCATCCCTCATACTGCCACTGCTTGTCGGCTTTCCTTGCCCTTGCTTCCATAACATTTCTTCAATTGAATCAATTATTCATCCGTTTTCCACCGGTGGGGTATCGATTGGTATGTTACTAAATTCTTCCTATTAATTGATTAAATTCTTATAATCTAGTACTCATTCTAATTTCTTAATCATGCATGTAGTGCACGTTATAACCTTTTTATTTACGAGTAACAACTTTGTTTATTTATTGTTTTGTTAGGATGACCGATAGAAAGTAATCTTCGGGATATGAAAAACTGAAAAAGAAAATGAGAATAGAAAATTTGGTAGAATCTCAAAAGGGGGAATAAATCTATCATTCGCAAAGAAGTTTCAAATCAAGATGTAATTGGTAAAATGAAAAGTAGTAATGAGGAATTAGAAAATAATGAAGATGTTGAAATACTAGGAACGGAATTACTAGAAAAAGAGATGATGTGATACAAGAAAATTATGTTGAACAAAATATAGAGAATGATGCCACGTTACAAAATGATGAAATTGAGGATAATGTTGAGGTTATAATAGAACAAGTTCCAAATGATAACGATAAGGATTTAGATTTAGTGTCTTTTACTTCTTTTGATCCCGCACATTTGAAATATTAGATACGAAATCAATAGATATTTTAATTGAAAGAGGTCCAATTAGAATTGATGATATTGAATTTCCTATGGATGAACACAATTGACATTTTAGTAAAGAGTTTTATGTTCGTAAATTACCAAATGAAGAAAAACAAGATCGAAGGCGGCTGGTGTATTCAAAGGATAAAGATAAGATATTTTTTTTTTGTAAGTTATTTACTACAAAATATATTGTTAGTACTTTAGTTAACGAAGGTTCTCATGATTGGAGAAATCTTAGTGCTAAATTAAAGTCTCATGAAGTGACGAATGAGCATATAACCAATATGACTAAATGGATTGATGCGGCAAAACAATTGTCAAAAAATACAACTATTGATAAAAACTTACAAGATCAAATCAAGAACATTGGGAAAATGGTTTGGTGAGAATAATTGTTGTTGTGAAAACATTAGTTAAAAATAATCTTGCTTTTTGTGGAAAAAAAGAAGAAAAAAAATTGAAAATAATAATGGAAGTTTATGGGTTTGATAGAGATGATATCATAATTCGACCCTACAATGCAATAACATGTTAGACGTATCGAAAAACATGAGATTCATAATCATTATTTAGGACATAATATACAAAATGAGTTTATGCTTTTATTAGCAAATGAAGTCAAATGTATGGTATTTAGCAAAATTAAACAATTCAAGTGTTTCTCTATTATTCTTAATTGTATTCCTGATGCAAGTAATCAAAAACAAATGACTGTTATACTAAGATGTGTTGGCACTTCTATTGATCCTATAAATGTTGTTGAATACTTTTTAGAATTATTGATAGTAAATCTTATCCGGCAACCAGATATAACCTACTAAGTGTAAAAAATCTAGACATGGAGAAATGAGAAGATAATATGACCCCATAATTTTAATTGCAATTTCATTTACTAACTATTTGACGGTAGCGATGCAGACAAAATATTTTTAAGAGGCATTTGCTCTTTTACCCATTCCCACATAAAAAAACACAATAATACGCATTCCTTAAACTTATATTCACAAAATATCCAAGTTTACGAATTTGCCCTCAGATTTTCGTCAGCTTTCTTGTTTCCTTTGTGATTATAATTTATTGTTAAAATCTTTCAATGCCGATGGAGTGTCTAAGGGTGTCGCTGAGTGCCTACAGTTTATTTTAAATAAATAATATAGGTGTTGGGTGATGATTCTATCCTCAGCACAGTCATACTTAGTGGGAAATGATTCTATCTTCTGTAACTGACCAAAGCTCAGTAGCCTCGTGCTCTGAATTTGTTTGAAGATTTGAAGATCCCAAAACCCTATCTGATTGGTGAACCATTCCGTTGTAATTGTTTTTGTCTATGAGGGTTCAGACTCAGAAGACACTCTGCTCTGGTTTAGGCGTTCAGTAGATTATCAGCCTCAGCACCAGATGTAGAAGACTCAGTAGATACTGGACTCAGCAGGAGCAATAGATATCGAAGGAGTCGGTGGAACCGAACTCGGCAGGAGTAGTTCATCGAACTAAGAGCCGACCTTCGGAGAGTAAATTCGGTACTCTCTACGAGGATCGGACTCGTAACGGCGAGCCGTCTTACCGAACTGTCGAGATCTTTTGAACGACAATCAGCATAGTCAAATACGAGGTAGAGAGAAGTCAGCTTCATTATGCCTCGAAGTCTGTTCTGTCTCAACTACTCTGCAAAACCTCGACGAATGACAAGCAGACACGTGCCTTTTTACCTACTAAAGCTGCAAGTCAACATATTTCCAGAAAATGAGAGAAAGGACATTGTCACATTTTTCAAAAGAGCCGTTAGCTACCAAAAGAGTGAGAAAGGGATCATCGTCTCCAACGGATCTTTCCCAATCTCTTCTCTATAAATAGAGGGATGATTCAAGTTTTTGAATGCGAGAAAAAAACAACTACGACTGCTACTTCACGAGCAAACAAGGAAAGAGAACTAAAACAAGAAGAGAGCAGTCAAACGAGCAAATCCGAAAAGCTTAAGTCTTCCGCAAGAACTCGAAGATCTATCTCCGGCGAAAGACTGCATCCTAGCTCGTAAGGGAACCAAGCTGAACCTATATACAAGCCTCTAGTATCCAAACGACGCAACACGAACCCATAGCTATAACTCAGCTGTTCGTCGTTCTAGAAGCTACATTCTCATTCCCTATCCCTCTAACCCTAAGCTCAACCGATCATATCCATAGCTTAGACGAAGGAGTTCATATTTGAACCTAATCCTTATTGTAAAAGGACTCCTTCACTGTTGGAGAGTTTGTCAAACACTTTAGTTTGATAACCGTTGTAAACTGAGACTTGCTCAGTATAAATTCCAAGACGCGGCTTTGTCCTGTGTACAAGCTGACTGAGACTAACTCAGTATAATAAATAGCCTCCTGACCTTTCGGGACAGTGGACGTAGGATCCTGTGTATCCGAACCACTTTAAAAATCTGTGTCTCTTACCTGTTCTCTTATTTACTGTTGCATTGATTTTAACTGTTCATACTGAAAATTATCCTTTAAAATCATACAACTAAGTCTCAGCATACTGAACTATTTTTTTCTGCTGAATTGAGACTGTCTTGATAAAACGTTTTCCACTCAACTGATTTGGGCCTACACATTTCCGCACCACTGAACTCTATCTGCGTCGATATCGACTCGACTCGCCGCCTAAGCGGATCTCAGTAGAGTCAGACTCTTTGCCAAACACGATTCAGAACAGCTATTTGGTCTGTTGAATTCTTTCAGTACGACACTTTCCTGAACAGGACTGTTCGTGTTCAAAGTTGAGAAAATTGGATTCAGGTGTATTCACCCCCCTCTCTCTACACCTGAACGTGCTCTCGGGACCAACAATTGGTATCAGAGCAGGAGTTCTATATGACTCTTGTTATCTTGAAACTGGTCTACTTGAACGGATCCAAAAAACGTTTTCACTGCATATCATTCTATATTCATATCATTATCTTTCATGGCTGATATGTCAGGTATAAGGATGGTACCCAAGTTCTCATTAGAGAACTATGGTGTATGGCGGGTCAGAATGGAGGCTCATCTGACTTCCCTCCACGATAGCATGACCGAAGTACTTGAGGAAGGACCTATCGTTCCTATGATAGATAGTGTCGTAACTCAGGATCAAACAGCTAGAGGAGGAATGGTGACCAGAAAAAAGATTCCCAAGGACAGAAGTCTCTTCACACCTGAGGAGAAGAAACTTCATAACTTAGATCAAGTCGCCAGGAATGCCATACTAACCACCTTAAGTGATTCTTATCTCGGCAGGGTTCAGGAATGCAAGACAGCTAAGGAACTATGGGATGCTCTAGCGCTACTGAGTCGGGGGACTCAGAAGATCAAAGCCAACAAACTTGCGCTGGAACTCCAAAAACTGGAGAGTTTGTCTCTCATGCCTGGTGACAAAATAGAAGATCTAAATATCAGATTTATAAATCTGATGAACTCCATCAATGGGCTGGGAAAGACATTCTCCAACCGAGAGATGAATCTCAAGATACTGAGGGCACTGCCAGACGGTCATTGGACTCCTTTTGCTACAATATTACGGCATTCTGACTTAGATATTGTTACTCCTGACCATATCTTTTTAGAACTTCAAGCAGAGGAATTTGAGTTTGACAGACCTCAACGGAAGTAGAAAGCTGAAGCTGACACCAAAATTGACCATGCTTTCAAAGCATCAATCAGCACAGCATCTCCCGCGTCAAGCAAAACTGAACCTTCACTAACTGACATACAAGATGGAAGTTTAGCTCAGAAGTACGCGCTGCTCCCTGTAAAATATCAGAAGGAGAAGGAGAGGCGCAGAAAAGTGACTAAAGCCTATCGAGAAACAAAAGGTAAGTCTGAATACACGCAAAAGCGCACTCCTGACTCACAGTCTTCTGAATGCAGAAATAGGGATGACTCAGCTCCATCTAAAGACAGCGAAAGCAAAGAAGAAAGAGTCATCGCTTGCTACAACTGTAAAAAGTCAGGACACTATCGCATGATGGCGTCCCGAGCTCGAGTAGTCTTTGAACGCGCAAGCACGTAAAGCAAGGAGAGAGAAATTCGCCAAGAAAAGACAAGCATACATAGTCGGCGAAATCTCGGACGACTCGAAGAAGTCGACTTCCTTTATGGATTCATCTCGATGATGAAGCGGCTTTCATGGCCCTAGAGCATGAAGTCGAAGAAGCTACCGAAAAGTGCCTAATGGCGGGAGAAGAGGATGAGGTAAATTCTCATGAACCATTTAACTCCTCTTCACACTGCACACACGACACTGTTTCAGGTGCAGATGAGAATTTGGACGTCACGATCGCATACGAAGAACTGCTTGACGAACAGATTCATATGAGTCTGCCGCTCAGTAAGACTCTTCAGGAATTGGATACCCTGAAATTGGAGAATCAGAGACTTTCTCGGGAGATTCAGGTCTCTACTGAGTCTGAAGGACTTGTGTTGAGACTCAGGGAGGAGATAAACTCTCTGTTGGCCAAGTCTCAGCATCAAGAAGATCAGATCTCAGTTCTGACTAAGGACTTAACTCAGAAAGATACTGAACTGAGTCTACTGAAGCAACAACTATCAGGACTTCAGACCGAGCACGACACACTGAAGAAAAGTGATGATGTCTGGAGGAACCTGATGACTGAGCGGTACATGGGCACTGAAAAGAAGCTGGAGGCTATGCTAGCAAGCAACAAGCCTAAGCACTGTAAGGAAGGACTTGGTTTTAGCCAGGGAGCTTCCTCATCTACCCCAAGACACTCGAAGTGCGACTTGTCGATAGATTTGTTAAAGGGGGAGACAATCAATGCAAATATTCTCAACCCCTTAGCAAGGAATAAACAAAAGATGACAAGCACCTCATCCTACACGTCGGCAATCCGACCAAAAGATCGGCACCAAAACACCCCGGTTCGGTCGAGGGGGGAACCAAAGAAGCAAAAGTGGGCCGATCGGTATGGACCACCTCGGCCGACACATCCAGCTCAGTATGGGTCATATTATTATGATCCTATAGTCAGAAGAGGATCCAAGAGTCAGAAGAAGAAGAAGATCGCACAAAAGGCAAAGGTCGGCGATCCACCGGTTCGGAAGATCCGGACTCCCGAACCGTAAAAAGCCTAAGAAGTCGGCAACGACCAGTCCGAGTGGTCAAATATGTTGACTAAAGTGGAAAGAAACTGCCCGAGACCACCGGGGTCGTTAGGCACGATTTGGGTTACTAAAACTAACATCTAAGGACCCAAAATCAAGAATAAAGGGTACCTGAATATAATTCTGTTTTGCAGGTGCACAAAGATCCTTGGTATGTGGACAGCGAATGCTCAAGACACATGACGTACCAAAGGAACCTACTGAAGAATTATACAGCTGAAGAAGGACCCAGAATCGAGTTTGGAGACAACGCTAAAGGCTACACAAGAGGATTCGGAACACTCAGCATTGAAACTACCACAGTTCCTAGAGTATCATATGTTGAAGGACTTCAGCATAACCTTCTCTCTGTTAGTCAATTTTGTGATAACTCGAATAGAGTGATATTTGACGCTGGTTTCTGTGATATCATTGATAAATCCACAGGGAAAACAGTGTTATCAGGTTCGCGTAAAAAGAACATATATGTAGCTGACTGGAACTCAGCTGAACCTGAAGCTTGTCTATTGGCGAAAAACGACAACCGAACAGGGTGGCTATGGCACAGAAGACTCAGCCATCTCAACTTCAAAACGCTCAACAAACTAGGAAGAAACACTCTAGCAAGGGGACTGCCGAATGAAGTATTCAGCAAAGACACTCAGTCTGAAGCATGTCTGAAGGGAAAGCAAACAAAGAAACAAAATCCACCTGTTCCACCTCCTTCCACTGATGGAATCCTTCAGCTGCTACATATGGATTTGTTCGGTCCAGTCTCTCCAGTGACGATCAGAGGCAAGAAATATGCTTTAGTGGTCATCGATGACTACTCGCGCAATACTTAGGTCATATACATTGCCAACAAGTCTGACGTCAAGACAGAGTTACCAAGGCTTCTGAAAAGGCTCAGTGTCGAGAAGAACACCAAAATTGTCAAAATCCGTTCTGACAGAGGAACTGAGTTCCTCAACTCTATGGTGGAGGAGTTCTGCAAAGCAGAAGGAATAGAGCATGAGACATGGGCTGCACGCACACCTCAGCAAAATGGAGTTGCTGAACGGAAGAACAGAACTCTCAAAGAAGCAGCTAGAACTCTACTCGCAGACTCAGGACTCCCAGCCAAGTTCTGGGCAGAAGCCACTGATACTGCTTGTTACACTCAGAACCGATCTCTACTGACAAAGCAACATAAGAGAACACCATATGAACTATGGAACGTCAGGAAACCTTCTCTATCCTATTTCCATATTTTTGGGTGCTCGTGCTTTATCCACAATAATGGGAAAGATCAGCTGAAGACTTTTGATAGCAAGTCAGATCAGGGAGTATTCTTAGGATACTCTCGGGTCAGCAAAGCTTTCAGAGTATTCAACTATCGGACCCTTTGTGTGGAGGAAAGCCCTCATGTTGTTTTTAAAGAGTTTGCTACTGAAGACAGGAGCAATAACTCTAACTCGAATCGAGGACATCGAAACAAACTACGGGATCTAAGCCTAAAAGACGAAGTCAAGAAGATCCAGCTTTGTTGGCATGATGATTCAGATGAGGAATCTGAAAACAAGTCTACTGAATCTCAACCAGCAGTAAATGTAGCTGAGCCGATTGATTCTCCTGAACAGAATCAATCCCAGGTAACTTAGGTCGATGAAGAAACCCCAGAGGTAACTGAGACCACTACTGAGAATAACAACTCAGGGGGAACATCTATTAATGTTCCTGAGCTGAATGCCCCTGAACCTGGTGACTCACTAGATCACACTCTCATTACTGAAATGCTTCAATCTCAGAATAGTACAACTGAAATGCCTAACTCGCCTACTATCTATGTTGAACAAATTTCAGATGAGGAACTAAAACATCGTAGATCGTGGCTGGACGCTTACACTGCTGGTCTGATTATTGGAGATCCCTCAGCAAGAGTAAAGACAAGATCCAGATTCTGTCAAGGAGAAAGCGCCTTATATTCCTGCTTCTTGTCTACTGACGAACCTCAGACGATTGAGGACGCACTGAAAGATGCTGACTGGATCATAGCCATGCAGGAGGAGCTGAATCAGTTCACGAGAAACGAAGTTTGGGAGCTTGTTGATAGACCTCGTCATCAACATGTTATTGGAACAAAATGGGTCTTCAAGAACAAGCGGGATGAAAACAACGTCATAGTAAGGAACAAAGCAAGAGTCGTGGCAAAAGGCTACTGTCAAGCTGAGGGAATAGATTTTGATGAAACGTTCACTCCAGTTGCAAGATTGGAAGCAATTAGACTATTCCTGGCCTACGCAACACATCAAAGATTCAGAGTCTATCAAATGGATGTGAAGTCTGCGTTCCTGAACGGCGTACTGAAAGAAGAAGTCTACGTGGAACAACCGCCCGGCTTTCAGCAGGGACACCAGGTGTATAGACTCAGAAAGGCTCTGTATGGGTTAAAACAAGCACCTAGGGCTTGGTACGATACCCTATCTGAGTTTCTTCTTCAGAAAGGTTTTCGTAAAGGTACGATGAGACCGCACTCTATTCAAAGATTCGGACCGGAAGACGATCTACTACTTGTGCAGATCTATGTAGATGACATCATATTTGGATCTAAGAATGTCATCATGTGCCAATAATTTGAAAAGATGATGAAGGATAAATTCGAGATGTCAATGATGGGAGAAATGAACTACTTCCTCGGTTTCCAAGTCAAACAATTTGAAAAAGGGACGTTCATTAATCAAGGCAAATACACTCGAGACCTCATCAAAAGATTTGGTTGCACATCCGGCAAACCTATCAAGATCCCAATGAACACAAACATGAAAATTGATCTTGATAAAAAGGGAGTATCAGTAGACCAAACTGAATTTCGTGCTATAATTGGTTCTTTATTATATTTAACAGCTACTCGTCCTGACATAACTTATGCTGTAGGTGTCTGTGCTCGATTTCAGGCGAATCCAAAGCAGAGTCACTTGGACTCAGCAAAGAAGATTCTCCGCTATCTCAGAGGAACACCTGACATGGGTTTATGGTATCCAACTGATGATAATATAGAACTAACTGGTTACTCTGATGCTGACTATGCAGGGTGTAGAATTGACCGAAAGTCAACTTCAGGAACGTGTCAGTTCCTTGGCAGTAAGCTGATTTCATGGTTTTCAAAGAAACAGCACTCAGTAGCCACGTCAACTACTGAAGCTGAATACATGGCTGCCGGAAGTTGCTGCACCCAAATCCTTTGGCTGAGACAGCAGCTACGCGACTATGACGTCATTCAGAATGAAGTGCCAATCTTCTCGCGACAAGTACAATGCCATTGCAATCACTCGAAATCCTGTACTTCACACGAGATGCAAGCACGTGGACATCAGACATCACTTCATTCGTGACCACGTCGAAAAGAAGGATATGAGGATGGAGAAGATCCACACTGATCGACAAAGGGCTGATATACTGACCAAGCCTCTAGCCGAATCCGTATTCGGGAGAACTTTCGGTAGAGCTAGGTGCTCTGGATCCTACCGACTCCGGTCGGTAAAAGGTTTCGGGAGAGGAGCATTCAGGAAGGGGGAATGTTCACTCTCGATCGAGTAAACTCGCACGTAGAGACAATAACCATCTACACGAGGTATCGGTGACTACGATGTTCAGCTGACAGGTTTGCGTATCTCTACTCAGTAGTATCTAATAGAACTGTATTATGCATTTATTGCTCAGAATCAGCATCGTATTTAATATCTCAAGGATTGTCATTTAATATTAACGACTTACATTTAATGCACGACATTCCATGCATAAGCATGCTGAACTCTGCCACGCATTTAATGCATGTCGTATCATAGTTACTACTTAGGCAAGTTACAACTGGCTTTTGACTTAGGCGGCAAATTTGATCATTACCTATAATAGACCTTTTTAATCTTGACCGTCCATCTCATAAAAGCTATTTTAAACTAGGCCATTGATCGATAACTATTCATCTTCACCTTGATATATATTTTTCGATCATATCTTAGAAACCGTCATTAGCATACTTCAAATCTTTAACTCCGAAAAATCTGAAATCTTTTTTGCAAACCCCTCTTGCATATTTCTTAAACGATCAGATTTCTCATCGGTATGATATTAGATCTGTTACAATAATTTATTCTCTCTTTTCGAATCGCTATACGTTCGTTTTATTAAAATCGATACTGATAGACTTCTCTTGTAACAGATATAATGGCAAGTACAAACATTTCAGTCACCGCTCCAGAGAACATGCATGAAATCCTGGATAAAGACCATGTCTGGTGCGAACCAGTCATGGAATTCGACTCCTGCGATCTCGAGTTCATGGACGAAATCTTCGCTGCCCTTAGAGAATCGGGTCTCGAAGGATTTCTCTCAAGGAAGCCGACGTTCTTCCTTCCAAGACAAGTGTCTGAGATCTATCTCAACTCAGACTCGGTGTCTGGCGACATCATTGGAAGATTTGCAGTTCACTCTATCGGCGATGCTTCTATGCAACTAAAGCGGATATCTATCAAGGAGGCACTGAAGAGGAGCTTCGATCTACCTGCTGAAGGAGTCAGCACCGTCGGATATAACGACGATATGATAGACGACTACCTATCAATCTTCTGCGAAAAGCCCACAGCGTTCAGAGCCGCTTTCCCAAAGAATAGTATGCTGCCTCAGTACCGAGCCTTGGCATACATTGTGACGCAGCTACTGACAAGCCAAGCGGGTTCATTCGATCAAGTATCGAGACCCAAGATACAGCTTATGATGGCGATCTATGACAGAGCAAAGATTAACTGGACGGAGTTCTTTCTCCGAGAATTCATGACTCAAGCTGCCAAATTTGACAAAGCAACATGCAAGCTGAGCGCAAAATGCAAGCTTCTATATAGACTGAAGCTATCGGTCATGATTCAAGACTTCTGCGGAGATGACCAAATCACATTCGATGACAAGCTATATTTTAATGTGAAGAAGGTCAGATTCCACAACAGAACTGCTGCTCTTCAGCAGATAGGGACAGGACCCTCAGCTCAGCAGATGACGCCTCAGAAGACCACGCCAACAAAGAAACGGTCTCCTCAAGCAAAAACGCCTAAGGCACCGGCAAAGCGCTCGAAGAAAAGCATTCTCGCGTGCCTACCGAATCCGAGGCAATACCGAGAGCTACTGCTTGAAACCGGCCGAATAGTCTAGACAGCCGATGCGGTGATTGATGAGTCGAGTCCTCGAGAGAAGACTCGGTCGAGAGAAGACCATCTCCACCGAACAAGCCGCGAGAGTGGACCAAGGGGTTCGGGCCGAAGAGGCCCGGAGCGGCGATTTAGAAACCTTGGGCAGTCCACTCAACGCTCAACCACTCAGCAAGATGCCATCTGGCCGAGAAACAGCTTGTCTCCAATAGATGTTGAAGACTCGGAGACAAAGATTCGAAGAGGAATCATGCCGGAATGGAAGCTTGGCCATTCTATCTCAAGCATTTCGAGAGATTATTGAGCATATACTTGGAGATTTCGGGCCACTCGATCCGGTGACTATTGCCAAACAAGGCCGGACTCCATATGCTTTTAAGATTCCGGGGAGTGGCCCAATCAGCTACGCCTCATTCTTCACTACACCTGCGAGCAACTGCATGAAGAGGAGCTGGTTATAAGGCAGCAGATAGGCTACTCACAGCTTGCTGACCTCGGCACTCTGGAGGACCTAAGAAGCCGCAATGTTGGCCTTGCTGCATGAAACGTAACAGGCTTCAGGCTTTAGGCTTCAGCCCCTTCAGACGGGTCGGACCATGACGGTCAGGACCCACCCCATGATTCAGGCCCCGAAAAACCTGATGAGGAACAACCCCAGGACAAGGATACACCCACTCCTACTGAACTACCACTCAGTATCCTTGGACCTTTGAAGTCGGCGGCTGGTACTTCAACTTCCGCAGAGCCTGCTCAGCTCTTGCTGAAATCAACGTTTGAAGTAGCGCCCAGCCCCAAAGGCCGACGCTCAAAGTCCATGGCTAAGGCACTAAAAAGCCAAGGAACTCAGAACAGGGCTCTCGCCAAAGCCATCCACAAAACATGGAAGTAAACTGCTCAAGCCACCAACGCTGAGCTTCAGGGGCTGAGATCTTCTATTTCACAATCCGCTGCCCCTGATGTCTCCTCCATTGTCTTTAACGCGCTGGCACAGCAGAAAAAGGACTTTGATAATCAGCTCAGAATAATTCAGGAAGGACAGGCCAAACTGCTTGAAGAATTCAAGGCCGCTCAGTCCTCCCATACTGAATCAATCTCAAACCAATCCCAGGCCACTGAGCTCAGACTCGACAATATTCAACAGGCCCTTGAAGGAAAGGTTTCTGAGAAGATGAATGACTTTAAGGCTGCAGCTGACCTCTCTCACAAATTCTACAAAGAAGAACTCGCTTCTGAGAGGAATGAGCTGCATGAGGCCCTGACAAAGATCAACGACAAACTCGAAGAGTTGTCAGCCTCCTACAAAAGCCTCAATCTCCAAGTATACACTCCTACCCCGACTGTAATTGATGATGCCAAAAAGGGGGAAAAGAGGGATAAAAGTGAAAAAGGGGATAAGTCAGCCCCTAAGCTGACCCTGACTAAAACCACTGCAAAATCAACTAAGGGGGAAGCCCTACTGAAGTCAGGAAAGAAAACACGGTCAGTAGCTGAAGCAAGCAGAGCTCAGACAACAGCTGCTACTAGACCAACTGGTCAGGCCCAGGGTGTCTCAGCTGCGAGCACAGTAGAGACCAGCCCAAGTGGCTCTGGAACCAGAGAACAAGCTACTCATGCAACCCAGACTCCTACTGACATAATTTAGGAGGTTGCTGAGTATGCTGAGCAGGATGACTCAGAGGAGGAAGAGGCACCTCTCCCACCTCCTGTTCAAGGCAAGGGTAAGAAAGTATTGAAACTCCCGACCCCTCCAGCAAAGAAATCAAAGAGATATGTTACCGCTGCAGAGGGAGGCTCGAGATAGCAGTCGAGGAGAAGCTAGCTAGGGAATTAGCCGAAGCCGAAGCGTGCCAACAAGCCTAAAGCAAAGCCTTCCAAAGGAAAGACAAAGGCCCAGCTCGCGTGGAAAAGAAGTCAACAACGACTAGGTTGCCTCCCAGAAAGCTGATAATTCAAGATGATGATGATAGGGAGCAGCAACAACAGAAGGATACTGAAAAGCAGGGTACATCCAAAGACAAATCAAGTACCCCTGCTAACTCAGAAGACTCTCCTCACAAACCCTCCTTCACAAGAACTAAGGAACAAGATGCCGAGATTGAAGCTATATTTGCTCAGATGGATAGGTATCTATACCGAGGAGAAGAGGCATGACAGATTCAGCCGCAGCAGGCAGAGAATCCATATAGGCGGACCTTGAAGCACCGAGAATCCGTATCGAACAAGAGGCCAGCCGAGAGTACCTTCAAAAGCTGACATTCCATATAAATACAGAAGGTTCAGGAAGCCAACATATCTGAAAATGCAAAGATGGCCTAGGACGGATGAATGGATTCCTGCTCAGTTTACACAGAGATGGGAATAGAATTCATCAAGAGGAACTATTTCTGGAGATTCTGGTCAAACATGACAAAGGCAGATGCCTACGTTGAATGGATGAGGATTACTGAACCGGACTTATATGCCTACCTGGTACAAGCTGTGAAAGAGAATATCATTGTCCAAGTCCCTGAGCCCAGAATTCTACCACCACCCAGAAGACTTGATGATTCTATTCATTATGGAGTAATAGAGAAAGAAGTGAAGGATGTTGTCGCCCACAGAGATCTTGAAGAAGATGAGCCAGCTGACTTTGCTGAATATCTGAAGCTGAGGAAGTATACTTACATGATGTATGGACTGCTCCTTCCCAAGACACAATCGCAGAACTTTATGGACAGGATCAAGCAGTACAAGCGTTCTTAGTCTTAGTTTCTTTATCTTCCTAGCTTAGCAAGAGATGTACTGTACTGAACTTTCATATTTATATATATACATCTTCTTTTGGCTCTGACAATATCTTATTGTCTAAATAGCCATGTTTGTCTTATTTTTAACACTCAGAATCACTGAAGAGATTACTGACTCACACGCTCACGTTTATTTACTTGTCAGTCGATTGCTTTGATAGATTCTGTTAGACTAGCTGTTCCGGGGGAAATTGTTGTTTAGGGAGAAATTGTTTCTGCCCTGATCCCCTCAGTAGATTAGAACTTAAAGAACAACTCCACTGATCTTGCTTGTAATATTGTAAGGAGCTCTGTTTCTGAGAAGTTTAGTGTTAGCATAGATGTTGTTAGGTTTTGGTATCATCAAATAGGGGGAAATTGATGGGTGATGATTCTATCCTCAGCACAGTCATACTTAGTGGGAAATGATTCTATCTTCTATAACTGACCAAAGCTCAGTAGCCTCGTGCTCTGAATTTGTTTGAAGATTTGAAGATCCCAAAACCCTATCTGATTGGTGAACCATTCCGTTGTAATTGTTTTTGTCTACGAGGGTTCAGACTCAGAAGACACTCTGCTCTGGTTTAGGCGTTCGCAGATTATCGGCCTCGGCACCGGATGTAGAAGACTCGGTAGATACTTGGACTCGGCGGGAGCAAGATATCGAAGGAGTCGGTGGAACTAAACTCGGCAGGAGTAGTTCACTGAACTAAGAGCTAACCTTCAGTAGAGTAAATTCAGTACTCTCTACAGGATCAGACTCAGTAACGGCAGACAGTCTTCTGAACAAGCTGACTGAGGCTAACTGAGGCTAACTCAGTATAATAAATAGCCTCCTGACCTTTCGGGACAGTGGACGTAGGATCCTGTGTATCCGAACCACTTTAAAAATCTGTGTCTCTTACTTGTTCTCTTATTTACTGTTGCATTGATTTTAACTGTTCATACTGAAAATTATCCTTTAAAATCATACAACTAAGTCTCAGCATACTGAACTGTTTTTTCTGCTGAATTGAGACTGTCTTGATAAAACGTTTTCCACTAAACTGATTTAGGCCTACACATTTTCGCACCACTGAACTTTATCTGCTAATACTGAATTCTGACTCAGTCAGCTAGCAGATCTCAATAGAGTCAGACTCTTTGCCAAACACGATTCAAAACACCTATTTGGTCTGCTGAATTCTTTCAGTACGGCACTTTCCTGAACAGGACTGTTCGTGTTCAAAGTTGAGAAAATCGGATTCAGGTGTATTCACCCCCCCCCCTCTACACCTGAACGTGCTCTCGGGACCAACAATAGGCATTCGAATTTAGATTTTTTTTAAAAAAATAAAATAGTGCCGATAGAGTGCTTACGGGTGCCGTTGAGCGCCGACAGTTTATTTTCAGCATTCGAATTTTGAATTCTTGTTAAAATAATCCAGTGCCTAAGGGTTCCGTTGAGCGCCGACAGTTTATTTCAATGAATATTCTAGGCACTTCAATTCGAAAATACACATAGTGCCAATGCATGCTTTTAAGTGTCTATAGACGAGTCTCAGTGCCGATGGCGTGCCTAAGGGTCCCTATGGGTGCCGATGGATGACTTTTTTCTTGACTGCCTAAATCTATTCGAAAGATACACAGTTAGAATACATGCCTCAATTTTTGAGACTGACAAGATACAAGAAGGATGACTTTTTTTTGAAATTTGGTGGAGTGCTGATGGAAAGCCTATGGGTGCCGATGCAGTGCCTATTATTGAGAGGACATGTCATATTGCGCAATATTGTAGGCGACATGCTATCCCATTTATTATGTCCAGTACCTATGGACAGCCGACGAGTGCCGATGGAGTGCATATGATGAATTTTCATGCAAAATTATGTTGATACGACTACTGAACAAGGCAAAATTGTGTTGATACAGTTTCTTTTGTATATAAGTATCACGAGCTCGATATGTAACCTTACTCCTTCTCAACCACATTTTCAAATTACTCTTACTCTCAGTCCCTTCTCATTCTCTTCGTTCTCATTGCCAAAAAGTGGAAGATTTTCGATCTATTATTGTAAAAGTGAACGACGAATTCGATCATGAATCGAATTACGTCGGCGACCATGAATTCATAGTTTACATTCCTTCAAATAATATTTCTCTTCAATATCTCCGGCAGAATATTGACAGAATGCTCGTTGCTTAATCTCTTTCATGCAGCTACTTTATCTACTATACCGCCGCTTCCCGAAAAACCGGTAGGATGATGAAGGCCCTCCTCGGCCACGATATTGATTTGACACGCGTTTGTGCGCATTAACGTAGAGCCGATGGTATATCTTGTTTATCCTGTAGTTCGAAACCCTCAATTTCCAGTCCCCAACCTAAACCAAATACCCGAAGACATTTCGCAGTTTGTATGTTCTAATTGGTTTGGGGAGCACGGTAGCGGAAGCAATCCATCTAGAAGTGTTCCCGAAAGGGATGTTTGTGTCAAGAGTAATGAAGATCGTGAGGCTCATCTCAACTCATCATCATCAGATGATGAGGATGAAGATATTCCCGATGCTCTGATTAATTGTTCGCTTGCTGATTTTGCTGCGTGGGTCCGGCGAGAGGGTGGCGTTAGTGAACTTATGTCTATGCTCGTCCCAGTGAACTGCCCCAACCGGAACGACGATATCATATATAGCAATATAGAAGCAGCAAGCAATTGGTTACTCCCAATTGTACCCCTTGATATATCCGATTCACCAGTGGCGCGGAACTTGGATCATGTTGTGGGCGGGAATTTGCGACTAGGATTGATGTTTTCTTCAAAAAACGAACTTTATGTTGTGGTGGCACGATTCCACATGGAAAACGGAGCTGATTTCAAAGTTCAACGTTCGTGCGCAGCCCAATTGGAGTATATTTGCAGACGAACTCCAAATTATTGGTGATCGTTGTATTGCACCAAATAATCCTGCAAAAATAGAGAATTATATCAGTATAGTTTACAGGGTATCGAACACAGGGAACGGAGGACTAGACATATTATTTTTTTCTACTTATCTTGGGTTTTGGTTAACAACCACGCAAGTTTCGAAATCTTATCTAAAGTAAGAAATTGTAAAAACTGTAAGAAATATAAAAACTCAAAACTGAAATAAAACGGTTTTAACTAGGCAGATAAGAGATGGGTCCAGCAGAATATTCACACACACGTATTTCCAATCATCGGCACATAAAATGAATTAATCTCATGAATCAACTAGTTATAGATTACCGTAACTTAAACTGCGTAATCCTCACTCCCACTTACTTAATCGGTAACCGCCATGTTGGGCATCGAAACGGCTACTTCCCTAATTTAGCTACAATCTACGTTGTTGGGTAATCAATAGATTTAATAGCTAAACAGCATTATCGAACTAAGGGAGCCTAGTATAGGAGCCTACTCGTATGTTGGGCATCTAATAGTCTCGTACCGGTTTAATCCAACTACTCTTTCGAATAATTTTGCTACTTACCTAGCCTTGTTCCATGAGAAACGATGGAAGTACTAAGTTAGCTACAGACTGGGAAACCTAGGGTGATCAAGCCTAAATTACTAGCCAGATTAAATAAATCAGAATTAACCCGAAACCCTTTGATTAATTATTAGCACCTAAGCCTCATGTACTATTCACGTGTGCGTTTACATCCTGTGTAATCTAGTTGCCAAGCGGATCGGTCGGAATGGTTGAAGGTTGAAGGTTGAAGGTTGAAGGTTGAAGTTTGTATTCTTCTCGTCGGCGGTCGGTGGTTTGGCTTCGGCGGCGGTAACTTGTCGGATCGGAAAGGATGAGTCTCCAAGGGTGTGGAAAGGTATGCACGGCGTCTAGAGCCCTCTCAATTTCGTGCTTCCTCCTTCTCTTATAACCTCTAGATCATATCTAGGGTTTCTTGTTAGATAAAGAAAGGATCTTGATAGATATGGAAATATCTAATCCTTCCTTATCCTTCTTCTTTCCTTCCTCTCTCTTTCCTTTCTTTTCCTTCTTCTTTCCTTCTTTCTTTCTCGGCCAAAACCCGCTCAAAATATCGCCATTCCAGCTGTAATTCGCATCGCCACCTTATCTCCAAGTGTCGTGCCAAATCAGCCTATTTTCTGCATAATTGCCAATAAAAGCGTCTCGCCTGCACAGTTAGGAGACTTTTCGGACATAAATAATTAGGTACGAAATCGACTCATCAATTGTCCATTTTCTTTATAGGCACACTGTAGAGGCGAGCAGTATTGGGAAGTGACTACATTCCGCCAGGATCACACTTGTTCAGGTGATTTGTCCGGGCTTGGTTGTAAAAATGTAAGGGCTAAAGCTGTAGCCGCTTATATTGCACGCAGAATGCGATGCCTAAGCAAGTTAATGAAGCCAAAGGATATTCGGGCGGATCTGATGGATAAGTTTGGAATTCAAACGACATATGGTGTTGCCTTGCGAGCACGCAATGCAGCCATATCCATGATTTACGGCGAACATGCAGAGTCATTCAGCAAGCTGCCTAAATATCTGCATTTGCTCAAAATGATGAATCCTGGCACTTATACTGATCTCGATGTTGGTGACGATGGCCGGTTCCGACACGTTTTTTTGCACTAGGTGTATCGCGTGCACCGTGGTTGTATAATCTACGGAAGGTAATTGTTGTCGACGGAACGCATCTTAAGGGGAGAAATAAGGGAATATTATTCATCGCTGCTACTTTTGATGCGAACGAATAAATATTCCCACTGGCTTTTGGTGTTGGTCCGATCCAAAATGATGTGTCGTGGACGTGCTTTATGATACGTCTGAAAGCGGCATTTCCTCCGGACGAGAGTTTAGTCATTGTGTCGGACCAACATAAAAGTATAGCGAATGTTGTAAGAGCCGTTTTTCCAGATGCGCAACATGGCCTTTGCTACTACCATCTCTCCAACAAGCTTGCCCGGCACGGTGATTGGGTTATTCGAATGTTCTATAACGCTGCATATGCATATCGGCCAACCGAGTTCCATTAGTATATGAACGCCATTCGACAGGCTAAACCGGCAACTTATGAGAAGTTGATGGAAATCGGACTGGATAAGTGGTCTAGATTCTACAGCAAAAGTCAGCGTTACAGCCTACTGACATCGAACGTTGCTGAGTCGATCAATGCTCAATTACTTCAAGCTAGACGTCTTCCAACTATTGCTATGCCGAGGCAATCCAGCACATGCTCGAGGTTTGGTTCGATGAACGCCGAGGAAAGGCAAATGCGAGAAATAATCAGTTGACAGTAGCTTCAGAAATGAGAATGCGAAAAGAGGTGGATGCAGCACGAAAGTATACGGTTGTGCAAGTCACTGTTGACACATACAAGGTGAAGAAGGTGATCAACAGTAGAGGGTTCAGCTCGAGACCGAAGTTTGTGAGTGTGGTGTATGGCAGATGGACCTGTCACCGTGTAGTTACGTTGTTGTTGTTCGTTATAGTCGGCGTGAGAATTTATATGATCATATCCACTACTACACCACGAACACATAGAAGGAGATATACGCCGGTGTCGTCAATCCATTACCTCCGCGGGACGAGTGGGGTGTTCCAGCGGAGGTTGAGGATATTGTTGTTCTCCCACCAACAATTCCCCGCCAAGCAGAACGTCCTAGGACTAGTCGTCGGCCTTCTGGTGCAGAAGTTAGCACATCTGGTCATAGACGTCGTGCACGGAAGAAATGCAGCAACTGTGGCGAACAAGGGCATACAAGGCCGACATGTCCTGTTTCTGGAACATCAAATAATGGATGATCTGTTTTAAATTATCCATAGTAATAATGCTAGCGGTGTAGTATTTGTATTTGAATTTCTATTTATGTAGTTCGTGTTTATTTCTATGTAGTAGTAATTATAGCGGTGTAGTTTGTGTTTGTATTGGATATTTAAATTATTTTACCGGAGATGAAAATGCCTCATATAATTATGTTGAGCTAATGAAAAAATAAACTAAATTATTTTACCGGAGATGCAAATAAGCTAATCCACTCTGTGTCTGGTGGCGTAATATATGCCCACTTTGTACAGCGGGGCATACCTCCCTGATTGATGAGGCGGACACACAACTGTGCTAGATCTGGAATATATATCATAAATCATACTCCCTCCGTCCCATTCAACTTGTCTCTGTTTCCTTTTCGGGCCGTCCCACTTAACTTGTCTTCAACCCAAAAAAGAAAGCTTTCAAATTGTAGGACCCACACCTTTATAACTAAAATCCACATTTTAAATTGTAGGACCCACACCTTTACTACTAAATCACATTATTTAAATTGTAGGACTCACACCTTTACCACTAAATCATTTTATTTAAATTGTAGGACCCACACCTTTACTACTAAAACTCACTTCACCTTAATAACCGTGCCGAAAAGCTTGAAGCCAAGTTGAATGGGATGGAGGGAGTATTAATTAAAAAAAGATTTTTAACCAACAAATTCAAAATAAATAATCAATCCACAATGGTACCTGAAGTGCCCAAACTGGCCTGCACAAATTATATTTAGATTTGACAAGATCCACTCGTTTAGGGACGAAGGTCAAATAGTGCAGTAGGGTATTGTAAGTGTATGAACCCCATGGAAAAGTGTTCCATGCGTCCAAATCGTCGACCAAAACCCACATCCGCATTTCAATCTTCTTCGTATCAGCAGGTGCAAAGAAGAAGGACATCAATGCCACTAGATTTGCCACCTTCAAATAATCATCAGCTAAAAGATCACCGAGTTTGTTATCTCTTAACAATGCCAACAAATCCCCTTCTGATATGGCTTTACCCTCTGTAAGTCTCATGAAGACTCCCGACTCTTGTGGCTGCCGAGGCGCATCCGGATTAAAGGTACTTCCCCGAATTTCAATCCAGTAACTAATGCATACTCTAATTTTGAGAATCTCAGCTCTATCCCATATATATTAAAACGAACCTTCCCAGGTTCGCACCGCACCTCGTAGCACATCAATTGATGCAAAGCCTGTGAGACACTCTTCCCTTTCCTTCACTGTAGAAGGTGCCCAAATTGACCACTCATAAATCGTAGAACTAACTCATTACACCCCCTACGTGAAAGACACCGCTTAATCCATTCGGCAACTGGTCTCTCCAATAAGTTGTAAATTTTGGGGAATTTTCCCGAACGGGTAGTCGGATATAATCAGGCTGAAAATAAATAATTATTCATTATTAATTAAAAAAAATTGAATTGTTGAGGGCCGTCGGCCGGCATCTGCCGAGAAGATTTTTGTGCTTAAAATCATCCAGTGCCGATGGAGAATATACCATCGGCACCGACACGAAACTGCAGTTTCTGCAACAAAACATACTTCAAGCAAATTCTCGATTACATTTTCGTCTATGCAACAACAACCCCAATCAAATTACATGAGTAAATCATCACCTAATCATATATTATCAATCAAATTCGCGTTCAATTTCAAGAAATTGTTCAAAGCCGATGGGGGCCGAATGAAAACATACATGTGCCGAAGATGACATAGCAGCGGCGGCGTGGCTCGGCGTTCACAAGGCGGCGGGACGGCGGGTTCAGGGCAGCAGGACGTCGGTTCAGCGTAGGCGGCGCGTCGATTCAGCGGCGGGAATGTCGTGTGCCGAGAGAGATAAATTTTGTTGTTTTTGCTTCTATGTGTGCTGGTGCCGTTTCTTAACAAAAAACGAAAAAATTAAACTCAGTGTCGATGGCATTATTTAGTCTATCGGCACCGGTAATTATATTCTGTGTCTATCGCAGACTCGCAATGCCTTTATTCTCAACTTTTGACTGCCTTTTTTGAACCAAAAAATAAAATAAAAAAATTAAATACCCAGTGCCGATGGCAGTACCGTTGGCAGTGCCGATGGCGAGTCTTACCCTATCGGCACTTATAATTAAAATTGTTTTATCAATTTTCCATTTCTTTGTCTTTCTATCGGCACCGGTGGGAATTGATTGGCACCCGTAGGGTTCTATCGGTACTCGTTGTCAATTGAATAAAGTGAGGGTATATGGGTAATATTGGGTATTCTAGTGAGTTGGTAGTTTTGTGTTTTTTATGGGAATGGGTAAAAAGATGTATTCCCACTATTTTTAATATAAGCTTTTTGACTGGCTATGTAGGCTTGTAGCTAGAACATATCACAATTCAATTAGTGTATGTCTTTGAATACACAATTTGTTTCACCAAGTTCGTTCACTTTCTTTTCGACACAGTTATTTAGAAAAATTTGTGTAGATTGATAAAGATGTGAGACTCATACATTAATTAATAATTTATAATTAGTTTGTGAGGTAGAAGCATGAAACTCATTTAGTTAATTAATATTTTTAGTTGATTTGAGTTGGTAAAGTGTGGAACCTATTTTTTTTTAGAATTTGTACAAATTCAGTGTAACAACCGAAAATAAATACCGGAAGAGTTAGTAAGATAAAGGGAGTATTAAACAGCAATGTAGTAAAATGAAGTCGACAAAATAATCTTACACGTAATCAAATTTTTAATTTTACTTGTATATATATATTCTTATAATATATAATAATAATAATAATCAATCATCACAAACAGATTTTTGCTAGCACATCTGATCTAGAAATTTATTAGCACAAAACCGAAAACGAAGAAGAAAGGAAAATGAAATAAAGAATAGAAACATCAAAATACAGAAAAATAGATGAGCCGCCTCTAGCTCCCCCACGTTCTCTCTCCGTTCTTTCCTCTCTCTCCTCCACGTTCTCTCTCTGGAAATCTATGCTTGCAAACAATCATAATAACAATTTGTTTTTCCGAACAAAACGAAAAAATTAGTTTACCCTCTCCTCAAACAAAAAAATGATAATTAATGAACGAACGAAGATTTATTTATTTGTAAACACGGAGATGGAATAACTTGGTAGTAATCTCATATTCTAGCAATATTTTTGTGGAAATAAAATTTTGAAATAGATTCGGCCTGTAAGATGAAAAGATTAACGGCCCATTTAATTTGTTTGTGAAAATAAAGTTGTCGGGTATATTTTGAAACACGAAAACTTTGGTGCAGTCACCCGCAGGGACAACCAGGTGGAGCCCGGATTCTGAACCACGGAATTGATCCGGATTATAATAAATTAAGAATATATACATCTAAAGATTAGAAAACTGTACAAAACATAAAACAACTACTTTATCTGGTCCACTTCAATTGTTCAATCTCTTTTTGATACGGATATTAAAAAATTTGTTGGTTGAGAGTAAATCAGTGAGAAAGTAGCGGGTTCTGTTAAATTTATAGAATATTATTTTACTAAAAAAAATAAAAAAATAATTAGAATGAGACAACCCGAAAATGAGTATTTGACAATTGAAGTTAAGATGGAAGGAGTAATTTAAGATATAATATAATTTCCATGTTATGTAAATAGCATGATTGAAAATTAGTAACTAGTTCAAACAGTCAACGATAATAAATACTGCACATAAATTCTGAGTAACAGTGATTCGATAAATTATAGTGCTATTTTTATAAGCTTTATTGCTACTTTTACATAATAGCTAAATTAAGTTTTATATAAGTTAAGACACCATATAATAAATGTTATATTTTAAAGCTGACAACTAAATTATTTTTATAAAGTTCGACGGGCTGTTTTCTTTAATTCAATTAACATAAGCGTTTATTGAATGCTGCATAATGTCATGTAATGAGAGATGGAAAAGAAGAAACCTCATTATTAGATCATGACAAAGTCCTACTAGGAAGCACATAGGGATGTTTGCCGCAGGGTATGGGGAAAGTAAAAATCAATCTACATATTTACCTATGTACAGGTGGATTAATAAAATTAGGAGCCTATGTGATTTAGTTAGTATTTTTATCTCTGCGTAATTAATTGATCTAGAGTTGATATTATGTTCAATCACCGTTATGATCAATTTAAATTAATAATATAGTATATAATAAAATTACGAGCCATCTAAATCCCCCAAAACGTCCGTAATGGTCTGAATGCCAGTTTGAAGAATGGTTGATTTGATATGGTTGTGGTTATGGATATAAAATTATGTTTATGATATTATAGTAAAATCAATAAGAAACTAACTGTATGTTCTATATTTGTTGGATTGAAGTTTCTTCTGAATCCCTTATGTGACTAAAAATATACTTCCTCACTTCAATTGATTTTGCAACATTAGTTTTCAGCACAGAATTTTAAGATAGTGGATGTAAATGTGTAAAATAGTGGTCTAAAATTTAAAATAGTTGAGTCCAATTATTTAGATGATTGTGGTCCGCTTATTCATTTCTAAATTAGGCAACATTACAAGATAATTAGAAAGACTCAAAAATGAAATGTTGCAAGATCAATAGAACGGGTAGGGAGTATATTTTTCCTAAAATTGGTACTTGTCGGAAACACAAAATTGAGATAGGATTCTATTTTGTAACAAATAATTAAATTTTTGATGGACACATACTAGAATGATAATTAGCACAAGTATCAAATAGGGATCATATATATGGGATTGAGATTGCCAATTCTAATAAATTTTAAAGCAAGGATTTTGGTTAGCAACCACTAAAATTAGACAAAAATATAAAAAGGATTCAAATTGATGAAAATGCATTTAATAAAAGTATCTGGCCGAGACAAATCATACCAAATTCTCCAATTCTTGACACAAAGATTAATTAGTAGTTTTGTTTTGCACAGATACATCCACTCATTTTGCTTGTTACAGCGAGGGCATGTTGAGTAGGGGTGTATAATTTTACCGAAAATACCGTAAACCGTGCATACCGTACCGAAAAAATACCGAAAAAACCGAATTTAACGGTATACCGTGCCGAAAATCACGGTATCATACCGTACCGTAAATTTTCGGTACGGTAACGGTCTGAGTTTTCTCATACCGAGGTATACCGATACATACCGAAACTACGGTACGTATCGAAGGTTGCGGTATATACCGTATAACGAACAAGCGGTATATATCGTATTGTCGATATTTACCGGATACGAAAGGTATACCGAACAAAGGTATACCGAACAAAGGTACACCGTAGCATATACCGACGGTATATAACTTTACCGAAATGGAGCAGTTATCGACTATGAGCTACGACATTCAACCCAATTACAATCAGTAGCACACGATTAATTAACAATACACACAGTAATCCAGGAACATAAAACACTGCAATTAACTAACCTATGAGGAGTATCACTTAATTCGGTCGAAATTTCTCCCTCCGCCGCAGAATTGGACGGCTCAGCGTTCACCGGCGGCACTTCATCCGCGTCAGGTGTCTGCGCATCGGCGTCGGTTGGATCAAGCTGCCAGAGATCTGTACCGGCAGCCGACGGTGCGTCTGCTGCAGCTTCCGGCAAGGGTTCGGGTGGTCGGTGCCATAGTCGGTGACTCCGTTCTGCAACTCGGAGTGCTTCGGAATCCGGATTCGAGGACATATTTTTGTTTTCTTCTATTATATTTATATCTAACAAAAATATAAATAAATTTCTTAACTTATATATAAAATATAAATTAATTCATTTTACAGAATATATCTTTATTATTGTTGGTCCCGAGTGTACGGTCAGGTGTAGAGGGGGGGGTGAATACACCTGATTCGATTTCTCAACTTCGAACACGAACAGTCCTATTCAGGATGATGTCTGACTAAAACAGTTCAGCAGACCAGACAACTGTTCTGAATCGAGTTAAAGGCTAAGAGTACTGACTGAGATCTGCTAACTGACTAGGTCAGAATTCAGTATCTACGGTAAGATTTCAGTGCGCGGAATAGTGTTGGCCCAAATCAGTTTTTGTGAGAAAACGTTTTAAGTCTCCGTTCCATAGATTAAAAGTTCCGTATCTTTGAGACAGTTGATTGATTTTAAATATGATGTTCGGTATGAATAGTAAAATCAATGCAACGCTTAAGAAAGCAAGAAGAGACACAGGATTTTTAAAGTGGTTCGGATATCGCTCAAATCCTACGTCCACTTGTCCCGAATGATCGGGAGGCTATTTATTATCCCGAGTTAGTCTCGGTCGGCTTGCACACCGGGCAAAGCCGCGTCTTGGTTTTTATGCCGATCCAAGTCTCGGTTTACAACACTATCAAACTTAAAGTGTTTGACAAACTTCTCCAACAGTGAAGGAGTCCTTATACAATAAGGATTGGGTTCAAATGTGAACTCCTTCATCTAAGCTATGGATAAGAACAGATTGAGCTTAGGGTTAGAGGGATAGGGAATATGAGAGTAGCTTCTAGATCGACGAACAGGCGAAAGTAAGCTTTGAGTTCGTGTAACGTCGATTTGGATACTAGAGGCTTTATATGTCGGTTTAGCTTGATTCCCTATGAGCTAGAATGTAGTCTTTCGCGGGAGATTGTTCTTCAAGTTCTTGCTAAGACTTTGTTCTTTGGAATTCGCTCGTTTTTCGCGCTCTCTCGTGTTCTAGGTGAGCTTCAAATCTTGAATGATCCCTCTATTTATAGAGCGAGATTGAAATAGATCCGTTGGGGACGATCTTCTTCTCTCTCTCTCTTTTTTGGTAGCAAACGGCTCTTTTGGTGTAGGTAACAGTGTACTTTCCCACCTTTTTAGGTAAAAGGTTGATCGCAGCTTTAGCGGTGAGAAGACACGTGTATGCTTGTCATTCGTCGAGGTGGATGGAGTGGTTGAGACAAAGCACAAACTTCGAGACGGATCGTAGCCGACTTCTCTCTTCCTCGTACATGACAATGCTGATTGTCTTTCAAAAGATTCTCGATAGTCCCGAAGACTATCCGCCGTTCTTGAGTCCGACCTTGTATTCGGTAGATAGACTGCCGAGATAAGTCTATCGAAGATCGGCTACGAGTCCAGTGAACTACTCTCGCTGAGTTCGGTTCAATCGACTCTCTCGATATCTTGCTCCTCGCTAAGTCCAAGATCACCGAGTCTTACGCATTGGTGCCGAGGCGGATAAGCTGCCGAGCGCCTTGACCGGAGCAGAGTGTCTACCGAGTCCGAAACCTCGAGACAAAACAGATACAAGGGAATGGTTCATCATTCGGATAGGGTTTTGGGATCTTCAAATCTTCGAGCAAGTACAGAGCACAAGGCTACCGAGCTTAAGATCGGTGTCTAAGACCGAATCATTTCCCATCGAGTGAAACAAGGCTGAGGATGGAATCATCACCCAACAATTTCCCCTATTTGATGATGCCAAAACCTATCATCTATGTCCTATCAACTATGTTAACCACTAACTTACTCGAAACGAGCTCCTTACAAATATTACAAGTAGGATCGTGGAGTTGTCGGTAAGTGCTAGACTACGAGGGAGACAGGCAACAATTTCCCCCTTTACGGTAATTTCCCCATGCAACAATTTCCCCTAAGAGAAATTACAACTATTTTCTCATGCAACAATTTTCCCTTACTGAAGAAATAGTAACTTAATGAAAGTCTAGTCTATCAGAAGTCTAACCGAGCAAAAAACTGACAAGTAAATAAACAAGGTGTGTGTGTGTCAGTAATCACTTCAGTGATTCTGAGTGTTAAAGCATAAAGCAAACACGGCTATTTAGACAACAAGTAGTTGTCAGAGCCAAAAGAAGATTTGTATATATATGATAAACAGTTCAGTACATTACAAATCTTGCTAAGCTAAAAGGAGAACTAAGGAGAAGAACCCTTAAACTGCTGAATCCTATTCATGAAACCTTGGGATTTATCTTCAGGCAGTGGGACTCCATACATTCTGAACGTGTTCTTCCTCAGCTTCAGGTATTCGGCGAAGTCTGCTGGTTCATCTTGTTCTAGACCTCTGTTCAACGCAAAGATTCTTCACTTCTTGTTCAATCATTCCGAGATGTACTGAGTCGTCTTGTCTTCTGGGTGGAGGAATGATCCTTGCTTCAGGAACGCTGATTACTACCCCTTCGATTCTTGCTCGTGCATATATGGGTAAAGATCGGGTTCGTGAATGGTCATCCACTCGACATAGGCATCGGCCTTAGACATTTCGAGCCGTAATCGCCGTAAATAATTTCTCTTGATAAACTCTATCTTGGCCGATTCCCATCTCTCGATTGAACCGAATAGGCATCCATTCGTCCGATCTCGGCCATCTATGTGTTTTCGATCGTTTGGCGTCCCGAACCTTACGTATCGATAAGGAATGTCGGCTTTCGAAGGAACTCTCGGCTGGCCTCTTGTTCGAGCACACTTCCCGAGTACCTCAAGGTCCGCCAAATGTATCCTCTCTGCTCGGCAGCCTCTATCTGTCTAGCTTCCTCTCCTCTCGTAGAGATATCTATCCATCCGAGCGAAGATTTCTTCAATTTACGCATCTTGCTCTTGAGGCTTCGAGGAGCTTGTTCGGTGTCGCAGAGGTACTGGATTTGGTTTTGGATGTACCTTTGCCGCCGTGCCTTTTTCTTTGTTGCCTCTCCCTATCTTCATCATCTTCAATTCCGAGTTTTCTGGGGAGGCAATCTAGCGGGCGCCTTCTTTTTTTTCACCGCGTCTTTGGTGCCTTAGTCTTTCCTTTAGCGAGGCTTAGACTTTGGTTTGTTGGCGGCTTCAAGATCGGCGATCTCCCTTGCCGGCTTCTCATCGGCGGCAATCCGAGCCTCCTCCTCGGTCGAGATGTATCTCTTGGGTTTCTTTCTTTGGGGAGGGGTCGGGAGTTTCGGAACTTTCTTACCTTTGCCTTGAACAGGTGGAGGTAGAGGGACTTCTTCATCATCATCTGAGTCCTCGTTCTGTTCAGCATACTCTGCAACCTCCTTGATGATATCAATGGGAGTCTGGGTTGCATGAGTAGCCTGGGATCCTGAGCCACTTGGGCCGGTCGTAGCTGTGGTCGCAGCTAGGACACCCTGGGCCTCACCCTTCTGAGTATGAGTCTGAGTCTGGGATGACTTCAGTGTAGCTTCCCCCTTAGATTTTGGACTTTTGGTGGGGGTCAGTTTCTCAGTACTCTTCTTTTCTTCTCTTCCTTCAGTCCTCTTTCCTTCCCTTTTTTCTTCACTTTCCCCCTTTTTGGCATCATCAATGAGCACCGGGGTAGGGACTAGGACTGACTTCTTCAGACTTTTGGAAGGAGGTTGACGGCTCATCAAGACGATGGTGGGGCTTAGTCGAGCCTCATGCAACTCGTTCCTCTCCATGGCAAGGTCTGCCGTGTGCTTGCTTGTGAGAGAGGTCACCGCTTCCTTGAAGTCTTTCGGCTTCTCAGCGATCTTATCCTCCAGGACCGGTTGAATGTTGTCTAATCTCGATCTCGGTGGCTCGGGCTTGTTCGCAATAGAATAGCTGCAGTATGAGCCAATTTAGAAGCCTGAAAATCTTTAAGTAGTTTGGCTTGGCTCTCCTGAAAGATCCTGAGCTGAGATTCAAAGTTGGTCTGCTGCTGAGCCAATGCTTGAGTGACAATTTCGGAGACATCGTGGGGCGGTTGATTGGGACATTGAGGATTTCGGCCCACGAAGCTCGGTAGGCGTGGCTTCAGCAGCTCTTCTTCCAAGCTCGTGGATCGCCTTGGCGAGGGCACGGTTCGAGTGCCTTGGCTTTGTAGAGCCTTCGCCACGCGACTTGGAGCGTCGACGATGCGGGCTGGGCGCTACCTCGAAATCTGATTTCAGCAGGAGCTGAGTAGGCTCTGTTGATGAGGTACCAGCCGTCGACTTCACAGAACCAAGGATACTGAGTGGACGCTGAGGTTCTTCAGTAATTTGTGTATCCTTGTCCTGGGGAGTTCCCTCATCGAGCTTTCCGGGGCTCGAATCACTGGGTGGGTCGTCATGGTCCGACCCATCCGAGGGTCTTTGGGCCGAAGGCGAGCCGTCGATCATGAATCATTGCCAGCATCGCAGCCCTCAGATTGTCCATTGAGCTGAGGTCTTCAGGCTCTGAATAGCCTATCTCCTCTCTCAGTCTCAATTCCTCTTCATGCAGCTGCTGACAGGAGTAGTGGAGAACAAGGCGCTGTAGACGAGGCCATTCCTGATGTCGCAGCAAGATGTGGAACCTTGCTGACTTGGCGATGAGCAACAAGTCTGAGTAGTCAGCAAGCTCCGGAACCAGTTGAAGAATCTCTCGGGATGCTCTGGATATAATCACTGAAGCTTCCATCCCGATTGTTTCTTCTTTAGACGCCATCTCGGATTCGTCAATTGGTGGAGACGTCTTAGTCTCAGCAGGTGCCACACTGCTGAGTGGAGGAACTGCGAGGGGGCTGTCAAGGCGCTGAACTTCTTCACTTTGAGCTTCAGTAGCCTCCTCTTGTTCCATCTCTTTAGATGCTTCAGTGGAGACGATCTTCTCCACTGATTGAGTCTTCTCGTAAGACTCAGACTCAATCTATCGGCCTGCGGGCCGAGTAGTCCGGAGTGGCCCTGTTCGGCGGGGCCTCGGGTTCAGCAGGCACCTCGACGGCTTTCCTCAGTTTCTTAGCCGGTGCCTTCGGGGTTTTTTTTTTTTTTTTTCTCCTCTTCTGTGGAGTAGCCTTCTGAGATTCAGTCTCTGCTGAAGGACCTGACCCGATTTGCTGAAGGGCCGCAGTTCGGTTATGAAACCGAATCTTCTTGACATTGAAGTACTCCTTGGCGTCATATGTGATCTGCTCAGAGCCACAGAAGTCTTCAATCATCACTGACAGTTTGAGCCCGTAGAGTAGCTTTCCTTTTGCGCTCAGCGTGCGCGTGGGCTTGTCAAATTTAGCTGCTTGGATCATGAACTCCCGAATGAAGAACTCAATCCAGTTGACCTTGGCGCAGTCATATATGGCCATCATCAGGTGGATCTTAGGTCGCGAGACCTGATCGAACGATCCAACCTGGCTCGTCAGCAGCTGCGTGACGATATAGGCCAATGCTGCATCCGGGGTAGCATTGCGTTCTTCGGGAAGGCGGCTACGAAGGTAGTCGGCTTGCACGTAATACCGTCAGGTATTCATCTACCGAATTGTCGTTGTAGCCTTATCGTGCTGATACCTTCGGATGGAAGATTGAAGCTTTTCTTCAGGGCTTGCTTTATCGACATCTGCTTCAGAATCTTCGAGGCGTCGCCAATCGCGTGAACAGCGAAACTTGCCATAATGTCGCCTTTGACGGAGTCGGAGTTCAGATACAGCTCTGCCACTTGTCGAGGAAGGAATAAAGTAGGCTTCCTCGATAAGAACTCTTCTAGTCCAGACGCTCGGAGGTACGTGAATACTTCCTCCATGTATTCGAGCTCGCAAGCATCGAACTCCATGACTGGTTCGCACCAGACACGGCCTTTGCTGAGGATCTCCTCTATCTTGTCAGGAACGGTTACAGAGATACCAGCCATCGTAACTGTTACAAGAACTTTATCGATACCGATTCTTGGATAGAACAAGATATATATATATATATATCGATTCCGAATAATAAAATAAGCTATCGTAACGGTTCTAATATGCATACCAGTGAGAAATCTAATGCTTTAGAAGGATATAATGCGAAATACGGATGAGATTCGTTATAAAAGATGCTTCAGATTTCTCGAACTTGAAAGATTTGTATGCTAATGGCGGTTTCTAGGATATGATCGAATATATATATCTAACGAGAAGACGAACAGTTATTTGATCAAAAGGCTGAGTTTAAAAGCGCTTTTAGAAAGGACGGTCAAGATTAGACGTTATATAATAGGCAATGATCGCATAAGCCGCCTAAGTCAAAAGACAGGTTGTAAAATAACCTAAGTAGTAATCTGCGAAAAGACATGCATTAAATGCGCGCGAGTTCAACAAACTTATGTATGGAATGTCGTGCAATAAATGAAATTCGTTAATAATAAAGACAAACCAAATGATATTAAATATCATGCTGAATCTTTGACATAAATGCAAAGTTCTGAAATATAAGTTACTACTGAGTAGAGATACGCAAACCTGTCAGCTGAACATAGTAGTCAGCTGATACCTCGTGTAGATGGTTTCTGAATCTCTACGTACTGAATACATTCAGTACTGAGAGTGAACATTCCCCCTTACTGAAATGTCTCTCTCCCGAAACCTCTTCTTGACCGGGGTCGGTAGGGTCCAGCCAAACCTAGCTCTACCGAAAGTTCTCCGAATCGGATTCGGCTAGAGGCTTGGTCAGTATATCAGCCCTTTGTTTGTCAGTATGGATCTTTTCCATCCTGATATCCTTCTTTTCGACATGGTCACGAATGAAGTGATGTCTGATGTCCACGTGCTTGCATCTCGTGTGTAGTACAGGATTCTGAGTGATTGCAATGGCACTGGTACTATCGCAGAAGATTGACACTTCATTCTGAATGACGTCATAGTCTCTCAGGCTTTGTGTCGGCCAAAGGATTTGGGCGCAACAACTTCCAGCAGCCATGTATTCAGCTTTCGGTAGTCGACGTAGCTACGGAGTGCTATTTCTTTGAAAACCATGAGATCGGCTTGCGCCAAGGAACCGACATGTTCCCGAAGTTGATTTTCGGTCAATTCTACATCCCGCATAGTCGGCATCGAGAATAGCCGCTTAGTTCAATATTATCATCACCGGATACTATAAACCCATGTCGGTGTTCCTCGGAGATAGCGGAGAATCTTCTTGGCTGAGTCCATATGGCTCGCTTGGGATTCGCCTGAAATCGAGCACAGACACCTACAGCATAAGTTATGTCAGGGCGGGTAGCTGTTAAATATAATAAAGAACCAATTATAGCACGGTATTCAGTTTGGTCTACTGATACTCCCTCTTTATCAAGATCTATCTTCATATTCGTGTTCATCGGGATCTTGATGGGTTTGCTGGATGTGCAGCCGAATCTTTTGATGAGGTCTCGAGTGTATTTGCCTTGGTTGATGAACGTTCCCTTTTCAGATTGCTTGACTTGAAAACCAAGGAAGTAGTTCATTTCTCCCATCATCGACATCTCGAACTTGTCCTTCATCATTCTTTCAAACTGCTGACACATAATGACATTCTTCGAACCGAAGATGATGTCATCCACATAGATCTGCACGAGTAATAGGTCGTCTTCCAGTCGAATGCTGAACAACGTGCGATCTACTGTGCCCTTCTGAAAACCTTTCTAAAGAAGAAACTCAGACAGGGTATCGTACCAAGCCCTGGGTGCTTGTTTTAACCCGTACAGGGGCATTCAGTTGTACTATTCTGAGATTGAAGAATTTCAGTGATAAGAGTATGATCTACTGAGTCACCAGGTTCAGGGGCATTCAACTCAGGAACATTACTAGATGTTCCCCCTGAGTTGTTATTCTCAGCAGTGGTCTCAATTACCTTTACGGTTTCCTCATCGACTCGAGTTACACCGGGATTGATTCTCGTCGGGAGAATCAATCTACTCGGCTACTTGCTCTCTTGGTTGAGATTCGATAGATTTGTCTTCGGTTTCTTCGTCCGAATCATCATCCCAACATAGCCGGATCTTTTCGCATTTGTCCTTTAAGCTTAGATCCCGTAGTCGTCTCTCCGATGTACTCGTATTCGAATTTGAGTTATTGCTCCCGTCTTCGTAGCAAACTCGTTAAACACAACATGAGGGCTTTCCTCCACGCAAAGGGTCCGATAGTTGAATACTCGAAAGCTTTGCTTGACCCGAGAGTATCCTAAGAATACTCCCCGATCTCGACTTGCTATCAAAAGTCTTCAGCTGATCTTTCCCATTATTGTGGATAAAGCATGAACAACCAAAGATATGGAAATAAGATAGAGAAGGCTTCCTGCCGTTCCATAGTTCATATGGTGCCCTCTTATGCTGCTTTGTCAGTAAAGATCGGTTCTGAGTGTGACATGCAGTATCAGTAGCTTCTGCCCAGAATTTGGTTGGGAGTCCTGAGTCTGCGAGTAGAGTCCTAGCTGCCTCTTTTAGAGTTCTGTTCTTTCGTTCAGCAACTCCATTCTGCTGAGGTGTGCGTGCAGCTGAAGTCTTCTGCTTTGCAGAACTCCTCTACCATGGAATTAAGGAACTCAGTTCCTCTGTCTGAACGTATTTTTCTAATCTTGGTGTTCTTCTTGACACTGAGCTTTTTCAGAAGCGTTGGTAACTCTGTTTTGACGTCAGACTTGTTGGGAATGAATATGACCCATGTGTAGCGAGTAGTCATCTATGACCACTAATGCATATTTTACGCCTCCGATCGTCACCGGGGAGACTGGACCGAACAAATCCATATGTAGCAGCTGAAGGATTCCATCAGTGGAAGGAGATGGAACAGGTGGATTTTCTTTCTTTGTTTGCTTTCCCTTCAGACATGCTTCACACCGAGTGTCTTTGCTTGAATACTTCATTCGGCGGTCCCCTTGCTAGAGTGTTTCTTGCTAGCTTGTTGAGCGTCTTAAAGTTGAGATGACCGAGCCTTCTATGCCATAGCCACCCCGTTCGTTTTCATTCTTCGCCGAGAAACAAGCTTCGTGGTTCACCGAGTTCCAGTCGGCCACGTATATGTTCTTTTTGCGCGAACCCGATAACACCGGTTTTCCCCTGTAGATTTATCAATAACATCACGAAAACCAGCGTCAAAAATCACTCTATTCGAGTTATCACAAAATTGACTTACGAGAGAAGATTATGCTTGAAGTCCTTCAACATAGGATACTCTTGGAACTTTGGCGGTTCCTTATGCTTTGAGTGTGCCGTATCCTCTCGTGTAGCCTTTGGCATTATCTCCAAACTCAATTCGGGTCCATCTTCGTAACATAATTCTTCGGAGACTCCTTTGGTATGTCATATGTCTTGAGCATCCGTCGTCCACATACCATGGGTCTCTGCGCACTCGCAAAAACAAATTATATTCGAAATTACCCTTTATTTTTGATTTTGGGTCCTTAGATGTTAGTTTTCATAACCCAAATCTGTCTAACAACCCCGGTGGTTTCGGACATCTTCTTTCCACTAGAGTCAACATATCCGACCACCTTGGATCGGTCATAGGTGACTTCGAGGCTTCCGAGGTTCGGGGAGTCCTAATCTTCTCGAGCCGTGGACTACCGACCTTAGCCTTACGTGTGGCTTTCTTTTTCTTCCGACCTTTGGAGCCTCTTCGACTATAGGTTCATAATAATATGACCCATACTGAGCCGGGATATGTCGGCTTTGGAGGTCCATACTGATCCGCTAATTTTGATTTCTTTGGTTCCCCCTTGGACCGAACCGGGGTTTCTTGGCACCGATCTTCTTGTCGGAATGCTGATGTGTGGGATGAGGTGCTTTCATCTTCTCGTTTGTTCTTTGCTAGGGGGTTCGGTATATTTGCGTTCATAGTCTCCCCTTGAACAAACCTATCGGCAAGCCGTACTTCGAGTGTACTAGGGCGGATGAGGAAGCTCCCCCGGCTGAATCCAAGTCCTTCCTTGCGGTGCTTTGGCTTATTGCTTGCTAGCATAGCCTCTAATTTCTTCTCGGCACCCTTGTACCTCTCGGTCATCGAGTTCCTCCGAGATATCATCACTTTTCTTCATGTGTCGAGCTCGATCCGAAGTCCCGACATTTCTTGCTTCGATAGACTCACTTCGATATCTTTCCGAGTCAAGTCATTGGTCAAAACCGAAATCCGATCTTCTTGATGCCGAGACTTGGCCATCGGAGAGTTTATCTCCTCCCCGAGTCTCAACACAAGTCCTTCGGCCTCGTTAGCAACCCGACTCTCCCGAGAAAGTCTCGATTCTCTACTTTCGGGGTATCCAACTCCCGAAGAGTCTTGTCGAGCTGCGTGACTCATCCGAATGTGTTCGTCGAGCAGCTTCTTCGTATGCGGTCGCGACGTCCAAATTCTCATCTCGCACTTTGAAATAGTGTCGTGTGTGCGGTGTGAAGAGGAGTTAAGTGGTTCATGAGAATTTACCTCATCCTCTTCGCCTGCCATCATGCACTTTTCAGCTGATTCATCTGCTTCATGCTCTAAGGTCATGAAGGCTACTTCATCGTCAGATGAATCCATAAAGGAGTCGACTTCTTCTGAGTCGTCTAAGATTTCGCCTGTAATATAAGCTTCTCTTTTCTGGGCGAATTTCTCTCTCCTTGCCTTACGTGCTGCGCGTTCAGCACTACCGAGCTCAGGACAATCATACTGATAATGTCCCGGCTTTTTGCAATTATAGCAAGTGATGACTTTTTCTTCTTTGCTTTCGTTATTCTTTGACGGTTCTGAGTCATCCTTCTTTCTGTATTCAGAAGATTGTGAGTCAGGAGTGTGTTTTGACATATAATTTGACTTACCCTTCGTTTCCCGATAGGCTTTAGTCACTTTTCTGCGTCGCTCCTTCTCCTTCTGATACTTTACAGCGAGCAGCGCATACTTCTGAGCGAGACTTCCTTCTTGTAGATCATTGAGTGAAGGCTCAGTCTTACTCGTCGTTTTGCTCGTCGTTGGAGATCTTTGTCTTGCCGACCGATGCTTTGAAAGCATGGTCGATTTTTGTGTCGGCTTCGGCTCTCTGCTTTCTTTGAGGTCTGTCGAACTCAAACTCCTCTCACTTGTAATTACGAAAAGATATGGTCGGGAGACACAACATCTAAGTCGAATGTCGCAATAGAGTGGCAAAAGGTGTCCAAAGTGTCCGTCCGTGGTGCCCTCGAATCTTCGATTCATCTCTCGGTTCTTGAATGTCTTTCCCGGCCCATTGATAGAGTTCATCAAATTGGTAAATCGACATTCGGATCTTCGATTTTGTCACCGGGCATGAGAGACAAGCTTTCCAGCTTTTGGAGTTCCAGGCGCTAGTTTATTCACTTTAATCTTCTCGAGTCCCTCGACTCGGTAAGCGCTAGAGCGTCCCGCAGTTCTTTTTGCGGTCTTGCATTCCCGAACCCCTGCCAAGATAAGAATCACTAAGGGTGGTCGGTGTAGCGTTTACGGCAACACGGTCTAAGTTGTGAAGCTTCTTCTCCTCAGGAGTGAAGAGACTTCTGTCTTTGGGAATCGTCTTCCCGGTCACCATTCCTCCTCCTTGAGCTTGGTCTCGAGGTTACGACACTATCGATCATGGGAACGATAGGTCCATCTTCAAGCACTTCGTATCATCTTGTCATGGAGGGATGTCGAGGGTGCTTCCATTCCCGACTCGCCATACTCCATAATTCTCCACCGAGAACATGGGTACCATCCTTATACCTGACATATCAGCCATGAAGAATATAGATATGAATGTAGAGTGATATGCAGTGAAAACGTTTTCCTCCGGATCCGTTCGAATAGACCAGTCTCAAAGTGACAAGAGTCTTAAAGAACTCGAGCTCTGATACCAATTGTTGGTCCCGAGTGTAGGGTCAGGTGTAGAGGGAGGGGGGGGGTGAATACACCTGATTCGATTTCTCAACTTCGAACACGAACAGTCCTATTCAGGATGGTGTCCGGCCCAAAAGCATTCGGCAGACCGCATAACCTGTTACGAATCGAGTTAAAGGCTAAGAGTACTGACTTAGCTGAGATCTGCTAACTGACTAGGTCAGAATTCAGTATCTACGGTAAGATTTCAGTGCGTGGAATAGTGTAGGCCCAAATCAGTTTTTGTGAGAAAACGTTTTAAGTCTCAGTTCAGTAGATTAAAAGTTCGATATCTTTGAGACAGCTTGATTGATTTTAAATATGATGTTCAGTATGAATAGTAAAATCAATGCAACAGTTAAGAAAGTAGTAAGAGACACAGGATTTTTAAAGTGGTTCGGATATCGCTCAAATCCTACGTCCACTGTCCCGAATGATCAGGAGGCTATTTATTATCCTGAGTTAGTCTCAGTCAGCTTGCACACTGGGCAAAGCCGCGTCTTGGTTTTTATACTGATCCAAGTCTCAGTTTACAACACTATCAAACTTAAAGTGTTTGACAAACTTCTCCAACAGTGAAGGAGTCCTTATACAATAAGGATTGGGTTCAAATGTGAACTCCTTCGTCTAAGCTATGGATAAGAACAGTTGAACTTAGGGTTAGAGGGATAGGGAATATGAGAGTAGCTTCTAGATCGACGAATAGCTGAAAGTAAGCTTTGAGTTCGTGTAACGTCGATTTGGATACTAGAGGCTTTATATGTCGGTTTAGCTTGATTCCCTATGAGCTAGAATGTAGTCTTTCGCCGGAGATTGTTCTTCAAGTTCTTGCTAAGACTTTGTTCTTTGGAATTCGCTCGTTTTTCGCGCTCTCTCGTGTTCTAGGTGAGCTTCAAATCTTGAATGATCCTTCTATTTATAGAGCAGAGATTGAAATAGATCCGTTGGGGACGATCTTCTTCTCTCTCTCTCTTTTTGGTAGCAAACGGCTCTTTTGGTGTAGGTAACAAGTGTACTTTCCCACCTTTTTAGGTAAAAGGTTGATCTGCAGCTTTAGCGGTGAGAAGACACGTGTATGCTTGTCATTCGTTGAGGTGGATGGAGTGGTTGAGACAAAGACAAACTTCAAGACATCGAAGCCGACTTCTCTCTTCCTCGTACATGACAATGCTGATTGTCTTTCAAAAAGATTCCCGGCAGTCCCGAAGACTATCTGCCGTTGCTGAAGTCGGACCTTGTATTCGGTAGATAGCCTGCGGAGATAAGTCTATGGAAGATCAGCTCGGAGTCCAGTGAACTACTCTGCTGAGTTCAGTTCAACTGACTCTCTCGATATCTTGCTCTCGCTAAGTCCAAGATCATCGAGTCTTCTGCACTGGTGCTGAGGCAGATAAGCTACTGAGCGCCTTGACCAGAGCAGAGTGTCTACTGAGTCTGAAACCTCAGAGACAAAACAGATACAAGGGAATGGTTCATCATTCAGATAGGGTTTTGGGATCTTCAAATCTTCAGACAAGTACAGAGCACAAGGCTACTGAGCTTAAGATCAGTGTCTAAGACCGAATCATTTCCCACTGAGTGAAACAGTGCTGACGATGGAATCATCACCCAACAATTATCAATTGCTTTGAAGCTATTTTTTAACTTTATTTGATTTTGCCGATGACAAAGTGTAAATATGAAGAAACTTGTATATAAAATATAAATTAATTAATTTTATTGAATATACATTTATTACCATTTTCTTTGAAACTATTTTTTAATTTTATTTGATTTTGCCGATGACAAAGTGTAAATATGAAGAAACTTATATATAAAATATAAATTAATTCATTTTATTGAATATACGTTTATTACCATTTTGAAATGTTTGTTTGGAATTATATGTATTAGTTTTTGTATTAATATGATATTGCTCTTATTTTATATATTTCATTTTTCGGTATAATTTTAATTTCCGGCATACCGTCAACCTTCGGTATACCGTGAAGGTTAACGGTATACCGTAAATCCAACACGGCAACGGTATGCTAAATCTTTGATACCGGACTTTCGGTATACCGATCTTCGGTATACCGAAGTCAACGGTACGGTAACGGTATGAAAAATCTCATACCGTTACTTTCGGTACGGTATAAGGTATGACAAATTTGGTCCGATATACCGTACCGAAACACCCCTAATGTTGAGCATGAGCTCCCTATCTTAACAATTAACCAACCATGTTGAGGAATGGATAAGCTAACCATTAATAGGGGTAAGTACGGTTCGGTTAACAACTCATTTGACATATAAAAATTCGACCACATAGTTTTTAATCGGTTCAGTAAAATTAAAAATAATAACCAATAACCGTTGGGACTGTTAACCAAAAAATCGGTTCGGTTCACAATTTTTGACCGGTTAACTGTGATGAAACAAAGTACAAAATAAGAATTAAAAAAGTATGTTACATACAAATTTGTGAATTAGCAATAATTTGCAGTGATACTTCTATTTATAAATTTATACATTTTGATTCTAATTATCTCTTAATTATGTATATATCGTTAATCTAAATTTATTTGCATCTTGTTGTGCGGATGTTTATAGAAAAGTGTGAATATGATTAAAGTCTCTAATTCCTACTCACTTATTCGAGTTTGAGTCCCATCTGCTTACAATCCTAAGTTATTCTAACGTATATTCCTCAATATTTTATAATTAATAGCATAAAAAAATATACTCCAGTTTTTAGTACATAGAATATATAGACTTAAAACACAACTTAGCCTAGGCTTACAAAAACGTCACACTTGTAAAATAAAAGAATGCTCCCCTCTTCTATGAGAGAGTGACTTATCTGTTAACTTTTCCACTATCACCCCCAAAAATCAAACTCTGCCTTACGTAAAATTGACATAGTACGATTAACCTCTGAATTTGAAATCACTTCTTATATTATAATTAATAGCATAAACAATATATACTCCAGTTTTTAGTATATAGAATATATAAACTTAAAACACAACTTAGAAAAATACAAATAATGATAAAAATTGGTTTTTAATCGGTTATAAGAACCGAACCCGAACCGCTTACCTTGGTTTTTAAAAATTAGAAAAAAAAACTAAAGTTAAACCTCGATAAACTAATGTTCGATAGAGTAATAACTTCGCTTAGATAATAATTTCTTCCGGTCCCAACTTAGGTTAAAAGACTTAAATAATATTCGATAAAATAATAACCAGTTGACACCGATATGAACCCAGTTGGGGGGGGCACTTGATTCCAAAAATTCGATTCAAATTTCAAAGCCAGTCAATAGGCTGAGAATGGACTGTAGTCCCATAGAAAAATTCTTAAATCAATCAGATTCTGACTGGGTTTAATCACTCAGTGTGTGTAGAATGGTGTGAGCCTTTATATATAGTGATAAAACCTATTATGAAATAGTGATAAACTTGTGCTGCAAGTTATGCTCGATCTGGTTGATTCAGACTGACAGGGAAAACTATGCTTTTCTAGAACAACTATGCAAATGATATGATATAACTAGATGCATAATGTAAAGAACACAACAAGATATAGTGGTCTGAATTCACAAGATTATAAGTCCACTTTTTGCTTATGCAAATATCCACTAACATATTCTTGAGGATTATCGAGAGCGGATCTAACAAACAATCAAACAAACTATCAAACTAACAATCTAACAATTTAACTATCTATCAACAAACATTATATCAGCCGAAGAATCTATCAAAGATATTTTAGCAAGAGCATGAAAGACTCATGATTCCAAGTATGTAATATCAGCATTGCCCTCTCAAGAGTAGCTACTCTTAGAGTGAGTTTCTTAACAAAGAACAATAAGAGTAGCTAAGGGTATGAGTAGGTTCTTTGGTTGAGAGTGTGAGAACTACAACCTATTTGAAATTCCATACCTCTCAAGAGTGAGAGGTCTTTTATATTTATAGGCGAGCAAGGAGAGATCCGTTGGACGAGAATCTGCATCTCATTTGTCCATGCTTGCAACGGTCTTGAGCTTTAAATGTATCCAGGACACGTCGCTATCTACAACTAGCTTTCTGCATGTAACTGAGGTACTATGAAGGCCTATGAAATTAGGCTTACACATCTAGTAATTGGTTAGCACTGAATTGGTAGTTAGTTGTCTCCGTTGACCAATGTATTTGAAATATGCGCCTCGTACATCAACCTCTTTGATCAGGACAAGTCAGATGGGAACTGAAATCTATGTCCAGATCTAAGTTTCAACCCAGCCTAATTGGAACTCAGCGAGCAATAGTCTGAACAAGGCCTAGACTTCATCTATATCAGTCTACCTATACAGACTCAGATTGAATTCCATCTTGAAGTAAACACACAAACTGGTTTGTTTATCAAATAGGGGTTCGGAATTATTCAAAACTTTATTATTTCGCAAGATAACCTCGTTAAACGAATATATTTTTTCTGGACCTACGGTTATTACTTTAAAGATGTTTAACTGTAATCTATCAATTTCGTTAACCACTTTTTAGTGTTGTAAGATCGGACTTTATTGCACTTGTATGAGCTTTGATCAATCCACTCTTAATCCATCTCGACACTGTGCTTCTACATTGGTTTATGTCTTTCGCATGTCTTCGAATGGTTGAGATTTTGGCTAGCTCTATACTCTGTATGAGCTCAATGTCAATAATGAATCTTTTACTGTGAGGATTGTATAGTTTTGTGCTTCTTAAGTGAAATCTTCACCCTCTTATTATTGTTTTCTTCCTGCAACCCAAAGACGACTAACGGTGCGATTGCAATACTCTCATTTTCGGCTTGCATTGAGCATCTTACCCTTGAACGACCTCCCATTTTTGGAGTGGACGAGTAAGAACTGCACAATGACATTTCTTTCTTGCGTAGTTAGATCCTTCCTCCTCACCACTTCTTCACTTTGCTTACTGAAAATTTCTTTTACTTGTGGGGTATGTAGAAAGCTATTTAGATCCTTCTCTTGTAAGTTTATATAGACTATTTGGATCTTTCATCTCGGTCGGACTTTATTTTATATAAGCTTAATTATGCTTATTTACAAGACTAATAATCTAACTCTTAGTAGCATAAGCTACCTATTTTTCACAATGCACATTATGAAATTAGCATAGAATAAGCTTAAGCTTATTTACATGGCTGAGTATGAAATGTGAGCATGAGTCTTTCCTCTATCAACTGAATAGTCCATACATTTGTAATCATGCACTCTTTGATCACTTCTTTGATGATAGATTGAATTGGTTCTTTGTCTCCCATGCGTCTATTTATCTGTTTTTTGACATTCTCAAGGCTACAACTTGTTCAGTGAATGGAAAAATCCAATTTTTTCATCAAAGAAAAATGAACCATCTTCATTAAAGATGGATCTGACATTGCACACATAAACATTACCTTTGTAATGAACTTCTTATTTTGGCAGTTCTGCTTCATCTGGAGTCAAATAGAATCTGTAACGAACCATCTTCCCAGTTCTTGAGCTTGATGTCGATAATTACTCTTTTACTTCATGCATGATTTGGTTTTGTGATGAATTGCTTCACTATCTTCTTGTTGCTTTATGATTTATGATGCAGTCCAAGGATGACTATAGCACCCCGATTTCCGGCTAGCCTCGAGCATCTTACCCTTCTTAGGCCTACAATTTTTGGATTCGACAAGTAAAAACTGGACAATGGAGTTCCTTCCTTGTGTTGTTAAATCTTTGCTCCTTGCTACCATTTTCTTTTTGTTTCTTTTTTTGTTTTACTGCAAATTTTCTTTTCTTCTGGACTCTCAACTTAGCCTGTGGGGACTTTTGAAGCTGTAACTTGTAAGGCTAATATAAGCAGGTTGTGATGTGATTATTCTCTTATTTGAATTTTGGCTGGTGATTGTTTGTGTGAATTGGCGGCAGTACTAAATGCCTCGCTGTTTTTGGGTAAAAAGATGGCGGCATAAAACTCTCTTACATCTACTTTGTGGATGTATAGATTAAAATATTTTACACCATTTTTTTTCTTTACTAATTAAAAGAAATGAGCCCATTTTGCTTTAAAATGTGGTAGAGTATAATTATGTCCGTTAATTTTAAAAAAATAAATAAATAAAAAGGAAATAAAGTCGGCATAAATATGAATAGTATGAAGAGAGAACAAATTTTGATTAGCATCTAATTAAGTTAAGGAAATGAATAATGAGACAACAAAATCTACTTGGACCAGACATTTTTTACTTTACACCCACTATCTTAATCTCCATACTTATTTTAGAATGGACATGAATAATAGAACCGACAAAGTATCTGTTTTTGTCTAACAAATATTTATATACTAAATTTTGAATTTTTTCTTTTATATTACATTATTCTTTAGTCTCACATATTTTGCCTATTAATAAAATAAAATGCAAAATTAACAAATCTTCAAATATCTGAGAAGAGTTATTTTAATTTCTTTTTCAGAAATGAAGTATAGTCATTTAATGAAATTATGAAATACAATTGAGCGGTAGTGTTTGGAAGAACTTTTATAACCAACTTTTAGTTGTTAATTATCAAAGTTGCTTAAATTTATTTTTAAAAAAAAGTTGTTTGTGTTTGGAATACTAGAAAAAAAAAACTTAATTTAGAGACTGCAGTTTTGCAAGCACTGTTATAAGGTGTTTTTCTTTTGACTTCTGCTTTTAAAAAACACCTCTAACCAGTTTGTGGGTTCTGCTTATTTTAAGCACAAGAAAAAACAGAAGCACATATTACAAACATTAAAAAATATATTTTTACAATAAAAAAGCCCAGAAACAACTTATTAAGTTGTTCTAAAAACTATATGCATATGGTGATTCTAAATATGAATCATAGCTTCTTTTATATCATTAGTTAAGTGTATGTAGCTGTCTCCCAAATATTTTCGAGTAAATTTCGAAAATAACATTCTCCAAAAAAAAAATATTTCCAACACAACATATTTTTTAAAAAATAATTCTCAAACTAACACTCTTTTTACCACCTACTCACTTTCTTACCAAATAAATATCAATATGGAAAATATTTTTTTTGTTTTTACATTCACTTAATTACAAAATAATAAAAAAATTACACTTTGTTGCAATAAAAATCGTATTTTCAAATTGTTGGGAAATAATATAAGTTTTGAATGATCCCAAACCCGTATTTGATTTATAAACTATTCTGACGTAATTGATAGGTTGTTTCAGCCCGTGTCTATATAATCAGGCTGAACCTTTATCTTCAGACTATGTTGTTAGATTGAACAACCCGCTTTATCTCTTAAGTCATACTTTTGAAGCTGATATCCTTCAGGCTATATCGATCTTCAGATCATTGTCTTCACTAGGCCGCATTGAAGATTCAAGTATGAAGACAGCACAAGGTACAAGGCGCATTATTCAAAGTTGATGGTCAACGTAGCAAGACGACAACTTCAGAATCATTATTGACCAATCTCAGGCCGCCATGTCAACTCTAGTCAAAGGGGGACATAACTATACCTTGTACAGAATCCGTAGAATCAAGCGGAGCGAGATACGTGTCCGTGCATTCAATGCATTAGACCGTTGTCAACACGGAGCCAATAGGAGATCAATCATGTTCAACGGATCTATCCCCTAGCTCGACTATAAATAGCAAAAGACCTCTCTTAACGAGGTTACAGAATTTTAAAAAGCTCAAGTTATACCTCGAGCAAAAGAACCAGCGCTATATCATTCTCTCTTAAGTTCCCTTGCTAGAAATTCCATTTTTGTTATTTATACTCCAAGTGTTTAACACTTACATTCGAAGCTTTGACTCGAGAGTGTTTAAAACTCTTGTTGTTAAAACCCACCGTTACTAGATTTATAGATTGAAGCCGATAGATAGATTAATAATTAGATAATTTGATAGATAGTTTGTATGTGTTGATCTCCAAAGCAGAAGAATGGACGTAAGATCTTGTGAATCCGAACCACTATAAAATCTCTCTCTCTACTATTATTTGTTTTATCAGCTTTCTGTTCATCATCACTCAGATTCACTGTCGCATTGAAAAACATATTTCTTAAAGGGCCTATCATATATTCCGCATACGTTATATGACTGGCTCACTATCAATCTGCTTCTGGTATGAAAAAGCGAAGTTAGGCATCAGGTGTAACTCCCCCCCGCCTCATACACCTGAATCTACATCGGGACCAAGAATTGGTATAAGAGCAGTGGTCAGACCGATTACTGTTTCTGTTTACTTGGTCAACTTGATCAAATCCTTACTTTTCTGCATATTGTTATATCTACACCTCAGCTTCTCACTACTTGCTACTAAGAGAGAAAAACTAGCTAAGTCTGGATGCCTATGTTCTCAATCGCTACATATGACATTTGGAGTCTGAGGAAGGAGTCACATCTATCTTCAATCCATGATTGCATGTGGGATGTTATCACAGACGGACCCATTGTTATTACAGTTCTCAGCATAAGGACATTGCAGTCTGACTCCTCGAGCGGCAAATCGACAGTCACTGGCAATGAAGTGGCCAAACCTAAAGTCCAGCTAAATGCTAAAGAGAGAAAAATCAACAACCTGGATAAAGTTGCCAGAAATCGGATCCTGCTCACACTAAGCGACGGAGATCTTGGTCGGGTCAAATCTTGCAAGATCGCCGAGGAGATGTGGGACACGCTCAAGAAACTGTCATACGTAATCTTGATAATTTCATTTTGGAGGATGGATAACGAATAGAAGACATGCACATCTGGTTTACCAATGTGATGAATGAAATCAACGCTCTGGAAAGACATTCTCAAATAAGGAGCTGAACGATAAAATCATTCAGGGTCTACCCAAGGAAGAATGGAAACACATAACCTACACTATTCAACGATCTGAGGAATTCAACACACAATCGCATGAATCGCTGTTCTCGGATCTAAAGGCAGCCGAGATTGAAATCGAGCGACTTGACATTTCAAAGAAGAAGAAAGAAAGCTCAAAGATGATTAGAGCCGGCAAAATGGGCCCGACCCGATGGGCCGGCCCGGGGTACCCGAAAAAAGGGTTGGGTTGGGCTCTAAAAATAGAAGCCCGAAGGTGTGCTGGGCTTAAAAAGCCCGCCCAAAAAAACAACGGGCTCTATGGGCTATGGGCTAAAAAAGCCCGGGGTTTTTAGGCTAAAAAGTCCGCCCGAAAAAAATGCATAATTATTAGATAATATTAATATTAATACATAAATATAAATGAAAAAAAGGCGGGAGAGAAAAACTTCTCAAAGAAAGATTCAAAATGCAATTAATATATGTTGAAACTTGACGATTTTAAGTTATTTGTTGTCTTAGTTTGAATTTTTGTAATGTTTACTTGCATACGGCTTTGAATTTTGATATTTATTTGTACTTTAAATCTATAATATGATCTATTTAGTCTATTTAATCACTTCATAATTTATACTTTATTCAACATTAATATATTTAATTTAAATTATACATATTAATTTTATTTTTAAACAACAAATATATAATTATAAAATTATAAAAAAATATTAAATAAATTAGTGGGTTAAGCCCGCCCGCCCGCCCGAAAGCCCGGGGTCGGGTTGGGCTTCATAAATCTTGACCCATAAAGTACCGGGCGGGCTCGGGCGGGCCTCAAAATTAAGTTGGCCCGATAGGCTCGGGGCTGGGCCGGCCCGTCCGCCCATTTTGCCACCTCTAAAGACGATCACCTTCAAGACTTCTGAGAGTTCTGAGAATCCAGAAGACTGGTCTCATGAAGAACTACTAAAAACTTTCGTTCTTCTTGTAGGAAACTCAAGAAGAGGTGACAAAAGAAAGAGTGTAAGGAAAGCGCTCCTAAAACTACTCAAAGCCTTCCCGTAATGGCAAAGACAACCGAAAGAAGGAAGTCAGAAAAGACAAAGCTGAAGGATCATCATCACACTGGAAAGAATATAGGAAGAAAGATGACGATTTGAAGCCTTGCTACAACTGCCAAAAGACTGGACATTATTAGTATAATTGTCCAGAACTCAGCACAAGGAATGAAAAGCATCCATTGCTGAAAATGACACTACATGTTCATCATCCTCCGACATTGAGTTTGAAGAAGAAAAGAAGAGCGACTGAGTCTTCAGTGAGTCTGGTGCTGATGAAGGCTACCTGGCTATGCATGCAGATACTGAACCTGAATCTGACTCAACATCAATTCCAGACATTTGTCTGACACTAAAGTTGAGGTAAACTCTCATTGCTCATCTATTCATTCTTCCACATTGTACACACTTGAATATAGTTCTAAAGCAGGAGACTTTGAACTACAAGTTGCCTACGATGAGATACTTGAAAGCTATAAGAGTCTGGAGAGACTATTCACAATTCTGAGTAAGCAGAACGAGATGTTGTATGAAAAACTGAAGGAAAGCTTAGCACCAGATTAGACTGACAAAGATCAACTTATCAAGAAGCTCACAGAAGATCCGAAGCAACAACAGTCTCAGAGTGAGACTCTGAAAGTCAAGTTGCTGAAACTCACAGATGAAAAGAAACTGAATGACCGTAAGCTGCTAGAAGTCAAAGTGAACTACACCAACCTCCAAAAGGATTATGACATCCTACTGAAATCAACGCACAACCATAGGACAATAACAGACAAATATGATGCTGCTCAAAATGATGTTTGATCAGATGTTGAAACACCAACGACATCATGGAGATCAAGAAGGAGTTGGTTATAATGCAAAGACTGATTCAAAGGTATACGATAGAGCTTAGAACGGCACCAAGATTAACCTAGTGGTTGATCTCAAAGATAGATTCATCAATGCCACAAAACAACATGAACCGTCGTCAGAAAAGACAGACAAAGGAAAGGGTAAGATGTACGAGGACAAGAGCCAACCTAAGGTCATACCTGAAACTAGACCTCAGACCAGAGCTCAGACCTCATCCAACTATCAGTCAGTACCACCAGTTCAAGTAACTCAGAACAAAACCAAGGTGGTCAACAAGATAAAGAAGATTGGATCATCTGAGACCTACAGGGTTATTAGACAAGTTTGGGTTAAGAAGAACTAACTAACCTATTAGAATCCAAAATAAAAATAAAGGGTACCTGAACCTGTTTTCTTTATCTTACGGCCAACCGACCAGATATTATGTTCGCAGTTGGGGTTTGTGCCCGGTATCAGGCCAATCCTAAGCTGAGTCACATGGAAGTTGCCAAGCGAATCATTTGCTATATTAAAGGAACAGTTAATCTAGGTCTTTGGTATCCATATGATGATAATCTCGAATTAAATGAATATTCCGATCCAGATCTTGCAGGCTGCAAGATTGATCGCAAATCCACTTCTGGAACTTGTCAGTTCCTAGGCAACAAGTTGATATCCTAGTTTTCAAAGAAGCATAATTATGTCACCACATCAACAACTGAAGTTGAATATATGGCTGCTGGAAGCTGCTGCTCACAAATCTTATGGTTAAAATAACAATTGCGTGATTATCAAGTTATCAATAACGATGTTCCTATTTTTTGTGACAGCTACAATGCCATATCAATCACTCAAAACCCAGCGATCCACACACGATGCAAACATGTTGATATCCAACATCATTTTATAAGAGACTCTAAAAGATTGACACAGAATATCAACGAGCTGATATATTTAACAAACCTCTACCTGAAACTAAGTTACTCAAACTCTCAATGGAACTGGATCTATTAGATCTATGTGAACAAAGCCTAACGCATTAAGCAAGGGGGAACTTGACAATGATCTTTCAGACTCAACCTGAGTCTGACCTCTACTAAGTGGTATCAGTTAGTTACAATATCTGACTAAGAGGTTTGCATATCACACTCAGTCTATATTTAGTGAAGAATTTATTTCTCGTTTTCATTAAAGTCATTCATACGGTCCAATACTTTCTCGTATTTAATGCACATCGTATCTCATTAATGTGCTGTCCTGTTATAGGATATAAAATTATTAAACTTACAAATCAACTATGTCATCCTATTTTACTTTATCACATTTAATCCAGACCGTTAATTTCAAATCTCTAGATTAAATATGAATCAAAGGATCTGAATATGAATCGCCGTATATATATCATTTCCGCCATTCTCGAACTTTTACGGCTTCTCATACTCAAACTCTTTCCTCAAAATATTTCCAAGTTTCTCTTACGAATTTCTATCTACGCATTCTCTCTTACATCTTAGCGTATTTACAGAGGAATATATTGATTCAGTTTGCTAAAGTTATTCTCTCGTATTAATTGACTAACTCGTTCTGTGTTTGATTTGTATAAAAATGGCACCCAAGGCACATTACAGAGAATCAGTCGTTCGTCCAGTCATGTTCACGCTTGATAATGAGGATGCCTTACTTCCTAGCATCATCTACGACTCAGCCTTTTACTTCAACATGTGTGTGGTTGACGCAATGGATGACATGTTTGAATGCTTAACCTTGTCTGGGTTAAAGCATTTCGTCACGGCGGAGCCAGACATGCTGCTGTCGGCTCACATTGTAGAATTTTGTTTCTACATGAAGCAAGAGGGGGGACATACCCTGTCGAAATTCCTAATGGTATGTGACCAACACCCTGAAGGCACGATGGTGGGGTTCGACATTATGGAGGCAATTCAGAAATACCTCCACCTCCCTCGCGACGGTGTTCTTTCGGCAAATTATCATCTCTTGAAGGAAGACTATAATCTACAACGTTTTACTAGAGCTGACGAAGCCGTCTTCAAGACCCAAGTCAAGAAGAATGCCCTGAAGACGAAGCACATGGGTCTTCTCTAGATTCTAACTCACTGCATTCTATGCAAGTCAGGTTCCCATGATCAACTTTCTAAAGCTGGTCTGGGAATGATGATGGCCATATCAGATGGAGCCAAGGCAGATTGGGCGTCTCATTTCCTTCAAGAACTGGAGACTATCGCCACAGGATGCAAGACTATGAAGACTGACAAGGCACTTGTCTTCACAGGCGGTCTGGGTCACCGTATATACCTTTAGTGGGGAACAAAGAATTCCTACCTACTGATCAGGGTAGCTGAGGGTATGGGGTTTACAAATATTCAGTGGCGCTCGATTCAGCTCTACGAGTCTGCCAAGATGCTGAAGTTCACTGATGCAAACAAGATGTTGCATGCACTTCCCCAACCCCGACCTAATATGCCTGCTCAGTCCAAACCAAAAGCAGTACATATTGAAAAACCCAAGGCTGATAAGACTCGAGATGAGAAACCAAAATCAAACAAGCATGTGACAGGGTCTGCTGATAGGTCTAAGAGGCCTGAGGAGGTACCTCAGCCCGCAACCAAACCTGCTGCTCAGAAAAGAAAAAGAACTCAGTCGATCATGGAGGAGGCCACGAAGGATCTTGCGCAGGGGCCGATCCTTCGCTGATTTTCCTGCCCTGTTTTGACCTAGCTGATTTTCCTAACTTTGTTGATGCATGTTTCTTGCGTGAGATCTCACTTTGATGTGCTTTATATTCTTGGCCGGGTGCTATTATTTACATGTGCAGAATTTAGTTTTGCTTGGCAGCTTGTCGTCTTTATGTTGTTTGTGTGTGTATGTGTCTTCCTTTTTATGTTTCCTTTTCCTTCTTTGAGTCTGTTTGTGTGAGTCGTATTGGGGGGAGTGGAAACCGAGCAACAATGCGTGCTTATTAGAGATTCTCTTCATACTTGAGGACAAGTATTGCTTAAGTGTGAGGAGGTTGATAAGCACATAATTGTTGCTTTTATATTACCGATATTGTGCGTGTTTGTCTCGTGTTTATGCGTGTAGGTGGTGGAATAAGGCGGAAAAGATGGTTGATGAGTCATTTTCGTACTTAGTAATTTCAGGCCGAAAAGTGCGTCAATTGGCCAACCGGTGCAGTCGCAGTGGCGAAAAATGCAGGTTTTAGGTGCTGGCGTGGCATGATGACGAGGATATTATTTGGCGAATTTTGATGAAGAAAAGGCACGGAATTGATGACATGGGCGCGGATTTGTGGAGAAGGAAAAGAATCAAGAAGATATTTTGTGGTAGTTAAGGAAAGATCTTGTTTCCTTATTTATCCAAATCTTTTCCCTTATCAAAGATTTGACCTAACTTGGAGAGGAAGAAAGGAGTATAAAAAGACTTGAAGAGGGTGAGAATGAGACAACCATTCATACACGAACCTTGACACCATCTAAAACAATTCGAAGCCCTTGATCACGCTATGACTCCCTTCCGATCCGCCGACCGCCGCAGAACCATCACCGTCGTAACCAACCGAAGACCGCCGACAACCACCGAACCGCTTCCGACCGATTCCATAGATCATAGTTGAAGAAGAAACATCCTTTACATTTCCGTTATTTATGCTTTTTAATTCGTAGTTGAATTCTAGTTTTAATTTACTTTCGTCGTTAATCGTTTTTCGTAGGTTCTTAATATTTACATTTGAACATCATTTGTTATTTTAATTCCTGTTCTAGTTTAATTTCGTAGGTTTAAATATTCTGTTATTTCGTGCCTTAGTTAATTTAAATTTCGTTCATGCTAGATCTAGGGCTATTCGTGTTTATGTTTCGTTCGCAGAACGTCCCAGCTTGCCCAACCGAAGCGTCGGCATGAGTAGCTAAACTTTTTAGTGGTCCGGCGAGAATGTGAATGCACACGTGAACAGTACATGAGGGTTAGGTGCTCATAATTAATCAAAAGGGTTTCGGGATAATTCTGAATTAATTAATCTGGCTAGTAATTTAGGCTTGATCACCCTAGGTTGCGCAGTCTGTAGCTAACTTAGTACTTCCATCGTTTCTCGTGGAACAAGGCTAGGTAAGTAGCAAAATTATTCATAAGAGTAATTGGATTAAACCGATAGGAGACTATTAGATGCCCAACATACGAGTAGGCTCCTATACTAGGCTCCCTTAGTTCGATAAAGCTGTCTAGCTATTAAATCTATTGGTTGCCTAACAACGTAGGTTGTAGCTAGGTTAGGGAAGTAGCTGTTTCGATGCCCAACATGGCGGTTACCGACTAAGTAAATGGGTGTGAGGATCACGCAGTTTAAGTTACGGTGGTCTATAACTAGTAGATACTTGAGATTATTTCATATTAAGTGTCGAGGATTGGAATTACGTGTGTGTGAATATTCTCGCTGGACCCGCCTTTCAATTGCCCAGGTCCATTCGGCTTTATTTTTCGTTTTCGCTTTTTATAATTTCTTTCAGTTTTACAGTTTCTTGGTTTAATAGAAAACCCAAATCTTGCGTGGTTGCTAACCAAAACCATAGATAAGTAGGAAAATAAAGTGTCTAGTCGTCCGTTCCCTGTGTTTGATACCTGTGAACTATACTGATTTTATCTGAGTTTGCAGGATTATTTGGGGCAATACAGCGATCGCCAAATTGGCGCCGTTGCCGGGGAACGGTGTTAACTAGTTTTCTTTAATTTTTCTACTAATCTTTCTTTTGTGCTTTTTGATGTTGTATGAGCAGGTGTTCCAAACCTAATCTGATATTTGATCTTGAGATCGAGAAAGCAGCAAAGAGGAATAGGAAGGAGACGAAGCTGCAAAAGCAACAGAATCTGTCCAAGGCAGTAGACGTCTCAACTGCCCAACCAGGAGACAGAACAGATGTCGTTGATCCGATCAGCGACTCAGAACCATAGACTGTTTTGTTCGATAGAACAAGGCAAAACACTCCAGTAACAAGCTCAGAATAAGAGGAAGAGATGGAGGACGAAGTACATAATCCACAACCCTTGAGGATGAATACCGGATCGCTTGACATGGGAGCGGACCTACCTGGTCCAATCCAAATCACTACTACAGAACAAATTGATGTCAAGCTGAACATGGTCGCTGCCATGCCGAAGTTTTACAGAAGGACAAACGAGAATCCAAATTCTTTTTTGGCATCGTTCAACCAAGTGTGTAATCTGCACCGACTGGGCAACCTGGACGCTTTCAAGCTCAAGGCCTTTCCATTCACTCTCCAAGACGGAGCACAAGCGTGGTTCTCAAGTTTAAAGCCGAACACTATCACGACGTGGGCCCAGATGCGTACGGTTTTCTTGAAGAAATACTTCCCACAATCAAAGATAAATGCATTAAAGAAGCAAATTTCCGGGATTGCTCAAGAAATCGATGAGACCTTTGGCGCATACTGGGAGAGATTTGGATGACTTATCGATAGTTGTCTGAACCATGGCTACTCGGATGAAAGATGAAGCAAAAGCCATGGTTGATATCGGTCTGAGAGGGAATTTCCATACAAGCCTATACGAAGATGTAAGAAATATAATCGAAGAGCTTGCGAAGTCTACCTCACAATACAAAGGGCCGAGACCAACAAGGAGAGCTGTAAATTGGTCTCATTCCGACTACATGGATGAGATCGATAATAAAGTGGAGGCAAAATTCAGCCTATTGCAAGACAAGCTCGACTTGATACTCAAGCAGAACGCTCCTGCCCCAAGCCGATCAAATGCCGATCACGCATGTGGAGCATGTGGAGAAAAAGGACATATATCACTACAATGTCGATGGAGGCAACTGGAAGAACAATTTCAACCAAGGAATCCGCCTCAACAACAATTTCAGCACCCATACCAGCAGCAACAGAATTATCAGCAGCCATACCAGGGTCCTAATCAGAATAGCCATCAGCAGGCGTATAGGCCTCCACATCAAAGGCAGTTTCAGCAGCAGAGTGCTCCAGTTGCCCAACCGGAGCACCAGAATCCTTTGGAAAAACTCTTGGCTGAAATGGTTTCTTCACAGAAGGACACTACTGCATTTCAACAACAAATGTAGAAGGAGATGATCCAAACTCAGCGAAAGATGAATCAAACGAAGAAGGATCAACAAGATACGATGGATCAATTGACCAAGCAAATGAGTAAGCTGAATTCTACCATGCAAGAGATGAAGAATTCTCAAGGGCAGCTTCCAGCTCAAACCCAGCAAAATCCAAATACCCATATGTTGGTCCCGAGTGTACGGTCAGGTGTAGAGGGAGGGGGCGGGGGGTGAATACACCTGATTCAATTTCTCAACTTCGAACACGAACAGTCCTATTCAGGATGGTGTCCGATCAAAGCAGTTCGAGCGGACCAAACAATATGTCCGAATCGTGTGCGGCAAAGAGTCTGACTCTACTGAGATCTGCTAGCTGACTGAGTCAGAAATTCAGTATCTACAGTAAGAGTTCAGCGTGCGGAAATGTGTGTAGGCCCAAATCAGTTGAGTGGTGAAAACGTTTTATGAAAGTCTCAGTTCAGTAGATATAAAGTTCAGTATGCTGAGACAGTTAATTGATTTTAAATAAGATGTTCAGTATGAATAGTAAAATCAATGCAACAATCCAAGAAAGCAATAGAGACACAGGGGATTTTTAAAGTGGTTCGGATATAGCTCAAATCCTACGTCCACTGTCCCGAAAGATCGGGAGGCTATTATTTATCCTAAGTTAGTCTCGGCCGCTTGCGCTTGCCGGGCAAAGCCGCGTCTTGGTTTTTAGGATCGATCCAAGTCTCGGTTTACAAACATCAAACTTAGAAGTGTTTGACAAACTTTCTCCAACAGTGAAGGAGTCCTTATACAATAAGGATCGGGTTCAAAGGTGAACTCCTTCGTCTAAGCTATAGATAAGAACGGTTGAGCTTAGGGTTAGAGGGATAGGGAATATGAGTGAGTAGCTTCTAGATCGACGAACAGCTGAAGGTAAGCTATAAGTTCGTGTAACGTCGATTGGATACTAGAAGCTTTGTATGTCGGTTCAGCTTGATTCCCTATGAGCTAGAATGTAGTCTTTCGCCGGAAGATTGTTCTTCGAGTTGTTGCTAAGACGTAGTTCTTTGGGTTCTTTGCTCGTTGAATGCTTTCTTGATTTTTGCTCTAGATACGTGCATTCGGTGCATTCTTCTTGAATAATCCCTCTATTTATAGAGCAGAGATTGAAATAGATCCGTTGGAGACGATCTTCTTCTCTCTCTTTTGGTAGCAAACGGCTCTTTTTGACGTAGGTAACAGTGCCTTTTCCTCCTTTTCCGGAAAGTGTTGACTTGCAGCTTTAGTAGGTAGGATGACACGTGTATGCTTGTCATTTGTCGAGGTGAATAAAGTGGTTGAGACAGAACAGACTTCGAGGCTAATTGAAGCTGACTTCTCTCTTCCTCGTATATGACTATACTGATTGCATTTCAAAAAGATCTGACAATTCAGAAGATTGTCTGCCGATGCTGAGTCTTACCTTGTATTCAGTAGATAGACATCTGAGATAAGTCTACTGAAGATCAACTCTAAGTCCAGTGAACTACTCCTGCTGAGTCCAGTATCACTGAGTCTTCTACACTGGTGCTGAGGCAAATAAGCTACTGAGCTCCTTAACCAGAGCAGGGTGTCTACTGAGTCTGAAACCTCAGAGACAAACAACATATACAACGGAATGGTTCATCAATCAGATAGGGTTTTGGGATCTTCAAATCTTCAGACAAGTACAGAGCACAAGGCTACTGAGATTAAGATCAGTGTCTAAGACCGAATCATTTCCCACTAAGAGTAACAGTGCTGAGGATGGAATAATCACCCAACACCATAACTGCAATCAGATTACGCTGCGTGGAGGAAAAGAACTGTCGGGCCCGATTGTGCAAGCGAGATACCTAGAAAAGCTAGCAGAAAAGAAGAAGTCCGCAGAACAGCCTGCACAACCCTACCGTCCAGTAGAGCAGTGTTGGTCCCGAGTGTACGGTCAGGTGTAGAGGGGGGGGGGGTGAATACACCTGACTCCAATTTTCTCAACTTCGAACACGAACAGTCCTGTTCAGGAAAGTGCCGTACTTGAAATAATTCGGCGAGACCAAATAGTTGTTCTGAATCGTGTGTGGCAAAGAATCTGACTCTACTGAGATCTGCTAGCCGACCGAGTCGAATCGGTATCAAACAGTAGAGTTCGAGCGGTGCGGAAAAGTGTAGGCCCAAATCGGTTGAGTGGAAAAACCGTTTTAGCAAGTCTCGGTCCGGTAAATAGACAGTTCAAGTATCCCGAGACGGTTGTATGATTTTAAAGTAGGTTTTCGGTATGAACAAGTAAAATCAATGCAACAAGAATCAGAAAGCAATAACAAGACACAAATTTTTAAAGTGGTTCGGATATCAATCGATCCTACGTCCACTATCCTGAAAAGTTCAGGAGGCAATTTATTATACTGAGTTAGTCTCGGTCGGCCTTGTGCACGGGGACAAAGCCGTGGCTTGGGGATTATACTCGAGCAAGTCCCGGTTACAAAGGCATCAAACTAAAGTGTTTGACAAACTTCTCCAACTATGAAGGAGTCCTTTTACAATAAGGATTGGGTTCAAATATGAACTCCTTCATCTAAGCTATAAGTATATTCTGTTGAGCTTAGGGTTAGAGGGATAGGGAATGAGAGAGTGGCTTCTAGATCGACGAACAACTGAAATAAGCTTTAGGTTCGTGTATCGTCGATTTGGATACTAGAGGCTCTTCTAACAGTTTAGCTTGGTTCCCTATGAGCTAAGAATGTAGTCTTTCGCCGGAGATAGATCTTCAAGTTCGTGCGGAAGACTTAGGGTTTTTTGGTTCTAGCTCGTTTGAATGCTTGTGTTTGTTTTCGTCGTTAAGCTTATGCGCATTCTCTCTCTCTCTCTCTTTCTTGAAATGTCCCTCTATTTATAGAGCAGAGATTGGAAAAGATCCGTTGGAGATGATCTTCCTTTCTCTCTCTCTTTTGGTAGCTAACGGCTCTTTTTGAAGGATGTAACAGTGTCCTTTCCCTCCTTTTCTGGAAATAAGTTGACTTGCAGCTTTAGTAGGTAGAGACACGTGTATACTTGTCATTTGTCGAGGATTATGGAGTGGTTGAGACGGAACAGACTTCGAGGCATACTGAAGCTGACTTCTCTTTTCCTCGTACTTGACAATACTGATTGTGTATTCAAAAAGTGTCGACGAGTTCGAAGACTGTCGCCGTTGCTGAGTCCGATCTTCATTCGCAGAGAGACATCGAGGGTACTCTACCGATGGTCGCCTCGACTTCGTGAACTACTCTCGCCGAGTTCGGTTCTACCGACTCCTTCGGTATACTACTCCCCGCCGAGTCCAAGGAGATACCGAGTCTTCTACTTCGGTGCCGAGGCCGATAAGCTACCGACCGCCTTAACCGGAAGCAGAGTGTCTACCGAGTCCGAAACCTCGTGAGACAAAACAATTACACGGGAATGGTTCATCAATCAAGATAGGGTTTTGGGATCTTCAAATCTTCGGATAGGTACGAGCACGGGGCTCCCCGAGCTTACGGTCGGTCTTGAAAGACGTAATCATTTCCCACTAAGTATAACAGTGCTGAGGATAAATCATCACCCAACAATTTCCCCCTATTTGATGATGCCAAAACCTATCATCTATGCTAACACTAAAGTATCAGAAACAGAGATCCTTACATTATTACAAGTAGGATCAGTGGAGTTTGTTCTTCAAGTTCTAGTCTACTGAGGGGAGCAGGGCAAAACAATTTCCCTTTATCTAAACAATTCCACTGAAACACAACAACTAGACTATCAGATCTAGAGAAGCAATAAGCTGACATGTAAGATAAAGTGAGTGTGTGAGTTAGCAATCACTTCAGTCATTCTGAGTGTTTAAGCATAAAACAAACACGGCTGTTTAGACAATAAGATATTGTCTGAGCCAAAAGAGAATGTATATATAGGATATGAAAGTTCAGTACATTACATCTCTTTCTAAGCTAGGAAGATAAAAAAATCTAATACTACGAACGCTTGTACGACTTGATCTTGTCCATAAAGTTTTGCGATTCTGACTCAGGCAGGGGCAAGCCATACATTCTGTATGAGTTCTTCCTCGCCTTGTGTATTCGAATAAGTCTGCTGGCTCATCTTCTTCAAGTCCTCTGTTTGTGGCAACATTCTTCACTTCTTTTTCTATTACTCCATGATGGACTGAGTCATCATTTCTTCTTGGCGGAGGTATGATTCTGGGCTCAGGAACACTGACTTCTATACCTTCAGATACGGCTTTATGCAAGTATACGTACAGATCCGGTTCTGTTATCATCATCCATTCTGTGTAAGCATCAGTCTTAGCCTTGTCTGGCCAGAACCTCCAGAAATAATTGCGTTTGATGAACTCTATCTTTGCAGATTCCCATCTCTGAGTAAACTGAGCAGGCATCCAATCGTTTGTCCTTGGCCATCTATGTGATTTCAGATCAGCTGGCTTCCTGAACCTTCTGTATCGATAAGGAATATCAGCTTTTGAAGGTACTCTCAGCCTAGCCTCTTGTTCAGTACGAATTCTCAGTGCCTCAAGGTCTGCCATATGTATTCTCTGTCTGGTAGCTTCTATCTGTCTGACTTCCTCTCCTCTGTAGAGATACCTATCCATCTGAGCGAAGATGGCTTCGATCTCAGCATCTTGTTCTTTGGATCTCATATAGGATGGTTGGTGAGGAGAGTCTTCTGAGTCAGCAGGGGTGCTGATTTCTCTTTGGATGTACCCCCTTCTCGCATATTCTTCCTGCTTGCTCCTTTTCCTTTTCTCTATCTTCGTCATCATGAATCTTGAGCTTCCTTGAAGGCAACCTAGCAGTTTTCTTTCCGCCTCGAGCTGGTGCCTTAGTTTTGCCTTGAGAGGTCTTTCCTTTAGGCTTGTTGGCAGCCTCAGCTTTGGCTATCTCCCTAGCAAGCTTCTCGTCAGCTGCTATCTGAGCCTCCTCTTCAGCAGAAATGTATCTCTTTGATTTCTTTGCTGGAGGGGTCGGGAGTTCCAGTACTTTCTTCCCTTTGCCTGGAACAGGTGGTGGTAGAGGGGCTTCTTCCTCTTCCGAATCATCATGTCCAAAGATACTCGCAACCTCCTTAACAATATCGGTAGGAGTCCGGGTTGCGTAAGTAGCCGTTCCCGAGCCACTGGGCCGGTCTCTGCTGTGTTCGCGGCGGAGATACCCCTGGGTCTCTTCACCGGGTCCAAGAGCAAGCAATAGTCCGAACTTCTCTTGCGTGCCCTCGGCCGACTCGGTTTTCTTGGCGGGCTTCAAGTGGAGCTTCCCCCTTAGTGAATTTGGTCGAGGGTTTAGTCGGGGTCGCTTGGGGGTTGACTTGTCCCCCTTTTTCACTTGTCTTTATTTTCTTCCCTTTTATCCTTTCCTTCCCCCTTTTGGCATCATCAATTATTACCGGAGTCGGAGAGGATACCTTTAGGTCTAGGCTTTTGTAAGAGGTTGACAGAGAGTCGAGTTTGTCTTTGATTTTTGTCGATTGCCTCATGCAGCTCATTCCTCTCGAAGCAAGATCTTCACCGTATTTCTTGTGGGAGAGTTCAGTGCAGCCCTTAAATTCCGTCGCCTTCTCGTACACCTTATGCTCCGGAGCTTGTTGAATATTGTTGAGTCTGAGTTCAGTGGCCTGGGAATAGGTTTGAGACTGATTCGTTATTAGTGGACTGAGAGGCCTTGAATTCTTCAAGCGGTTTGGCCTGTCCCTCCTGAATCACTCGAGCTGATCTTCAAAGTCCTATCTCTGCTTTGCTAGCGCATTTGAGACAATGGAAGAGACATCAGGGGCAGTTGAGTCGGCTAGAGAAGTTTTCAGCCCCTGAAGCTCAGCGGTAGTGGCTTCAGCAGTTTTATTCCATACTTTATGGACATCTTTGGCTAGTGCTTTGTTCTGAGCTCCATGGCTTTTCAGTGCCTTGGCCATGGACTTTGAGCATCGGCCTTTGGGGCTGGGCGCTACTTCAAACTGAGATGTTAGCAAGAGCTGAGCAGGCTCTGCAGACGTTGAAGTACCAGCCGCCCGACTTCACGAGCCCAAGGATACCGAGCGGTAGATCGAAGTTTCAAAGCAGGTGTATCCTTGTCCCGGGGTACTCCCTCATCGAGCTTCCCGGGCCTCGAATCATGGGGTGGATCCTCGACCGTCGTGGTCGAACCCATCCGAGGGGCCGAGCTCAAGTCTGCCGCCTATCATGCGGCAAGGCCGGCATCGCGGCCCTCGAGATCATCGGAGTTACCTAGGTCGGCCGGGCCCCGGAGTAGCCTATCAGTGCCCTTAGGTGCTTGCTCCTCCCGATGTAATTGGTCACGGGAGTAGTGAAGGATGAGACGAAGCTGTGGGTGCCACTCCTGGAACCTTAGGAGCATGTGGAGCCTGGCCTGTCTAGCAATTAACACCAAGTCTTGGTGGCCAGCGATCTCCGGTATTTGGTCAGCTATCTCTCGGAATGCTTGAGATCTGAGCCCTGAGGCTTCCATTCTGGATTGATTCTTGCTCGAACGCCGTTTCGAGTCGTCAAGATCTATGGCGGACGTCTGTTTTTCAGCAGATGGCAAAGTACCCGAGTGGTGGAATATCAAGCGGGCTTTCCAGAGTTTGTATATCAACACTCTGGCTAGGTTCAGCTGGAACCCCTTGATCCACTTCTTGAGTCTGTTCAGTGGAGACGGCCTTCTCCACCGAATGAGTCTCCTCGGAGGACTCTGACTCATCTATTAGCTGCATAGGCTGGGTAGGCTGTTCAGTAGCATGTTCAATAGCTTTGTTCGGCGGTTGGGCGTTCGATAGTTTCCTCCCATGCACCTCGGATCCGATAGGGACATCGGCGATGGCTCTCTTCGTACGCTTAGCCGATGTCTTAGAAATTTTCGCTAGAGGAGACCTCTTCTTGGTAGGCGTGGTTTGCTGAAGCGACGGTCCTGAACCGATCTGCTGAAGAGCAGCTGTTCTGTTGTGGAACCTGATCTTCTTTACATTAAAGTATACCTTGTCTTCAAAGGTGATCTGGTCATCTCCACAGATATCTTGTATCATGATGGGCGGCTTCGATCCATACGGCAGCTTGCCTTTCTTTATCGAGGTTGCACGTTGCCTTATCAAATTTGGCGGCTTGAACCATGAACTCTCGAAGAAAGAACTCCGTCCAGCTTGATTTTTGCTTTGTCATAGATTGCCATCATGAGCTGGATCTTGGGTCTCGATACTTGATCGAATGAACCCGCTTGACTTGTCGGTAGGCTGCATGACTATATAAGCTAGTGCACTGAACCGGGCAAGCATATTGTTCTTTGGGAAGGCCGCTCCGAATGTGGTAGGCTTTCCGCGAGAATATAGATAGATAGTCGTCTATCTTCGTCATCGTTGTAGCCAACATGGCTAACTCCTTCAAGCAGTAAAGCGAAGCTTCTCCTCGATGCTTCTTTAATTGAGATCCGCTTGGCCGCTGCATAGGCATCGCCTATGGAGTGGACGACAAAACGTCCAATGATGTCTCCAGATATCGAATCTGAGTTGAGGTATATCTAAGACACCTGTCGAGGAAGGAAGAAGGTAGGCTTCCTTGAGAGGAACTACTCCAACCGAGACGCTCTCAGATACGAGAAAATCTCGTCCATGAAGTCAAGGTCGCAGGCGTCAAACTCCATGACCGGGTTCGCACTGCACACCGGTCTTTGTCTAAGATTTCTCGCATGTTCCCTGGGGAGACGAGAGAAAGATTTGCCATTTTATCTGTCACAAGAAAAGATTATCAGTATCGTTTGTTCATAAAACAGTTAGTATGGCGATACTGAAAGGAGATAATGAAGTATAGTAACAGATTTAATAATCATACCGATAAAATTTAATAACAGATTTAATAATCATACCCCGCATCTCCACCAAGATAAGAAGCAAGTAAAGGATTGCTAGAGATCTCAAAATTTACGGAGCAAGAATTTTAAGATATACTAATGGCGGTTTCTAAGATATGATCGAAAATATATATCTAACGTGAAGGTGAACGGTTTTCGATCAAAGGCAAAATTTAAATCTGCTTTATGATATGGACGGTTAAGATTTGATATTAAAAAATGTAATGATCACAGTAGCCGCCTAAGTCAAAGCCAGTTGTAATTTGCCTAAGTAGTAACTATGACATGACATGCATTAAATGCGTGGCAGAATTTAGCATACTTATGCATAGAATGTCGTGCATTAAATGAGAGTCGTTTTCATTAAATGACAAATTTTAAGATAATTAATACCATGCTGAATCTGAATTATAAGTGCAGAATAATGTTCTATTAGTTATTACTAAGTAGAGATACGCAAACCTGTCAGCTGAACATAGTACTCAGCTGATACCTCATGTAGATGGTTGCTGATTCTCTATGTACTGGTTATACTCAGTACTGAGAGTGAACATTCCCCCTTACTGAAATGGTCCTCTCTTGAAGACTCTTACTGACCGGGGTCGAAGGGGTCCAAAGCAGACCTAGCTCTACTGAAAGTTCTTTGAATCGGATTCGGCCTAGAGGCTTGGTCGAATATCAGCCCTTTGTTTGTCAGTATGGATCTTTTCCATCCTGATATCCTTCTTTTCGACATGGTCACGAATGAAGCGATGCCTAATGTCCACATGCTTGCATCTCGTGTGTAGTACAGGGTTCTGAGTGATTGCAATAGCAATGGTACTGTCGCAGAATATCGGCACTTCATTTTGAATGACGTCATAGTCTCTTAGCTGCTGTCTCAACCAAAGGATTTGGGGCGCAACAACTTCCCGGCAGCCATGTATTCGGCTTCGGTAGTTGACGTGGCTACCGAGTGCTGCTTCTTTGAAAACCATGAGATCAGCTTACGGCTCTAGGAACCGACAAGTTCCCCGAAGTTGATTTTCTGGTCAATTCTATATCCCGCATAGTCGGCATCGAATAGCCGATTAGTTCAATATTATCATCACCGGATACCATAAACCTATGTCGGAGTGTGCCTCGAGGTAGCGGAGAATCTTCTTTGCTGAGTCCATGTGGCTCGCTTAGGATTCGCCCTGAAATCGAGCGCTTACACTCGTAGCATAAGTTTTGTCGGGACGAGTAGCCGTTAGATATAATAAGGAACCAATTATCGCACAAAATTCAGGTTTGGTCTCATCGATACTCCCTCTTTATCAAGATCGATTTTCATATTCGTGTTCATCGGGATCTTGATAGGTTTGCCGGATGTGCAACCGAATCTTTTGATGAGGTCTCGAGTGTATTTGCCTTGGTTAATGACGTTCCCTTTTCAGATTGTTTGACTTGAAAGCCGAGGAAATAGTTCATTTCACCCATCATTGACATCTCGAACTTGTCCTTCTTCATTTTCTCAAATTGCTGACACATGACGACGTTCTTTGATCCGAAGATAATGTCATCTACATAGATCTGCACGAGTAATAAGTCATCTTCCAGTCGAATGCTGAACAGCGTGCGATCTAGTGTGCCTTTCTGAAAACCTTTCTGAAGAAGAAACTCTGACAGGGTATCGTACCAAGCCCTGGGTGCTTGTTTTAACCCATATAGAGCCTTTCTGAGTCTATAAACCTGATGTCCCTGTTGAAAGCCGGGCGGTTGTTCTACATAGACTTCTTCTTTCAATACGCCGTTCAGGAACGCAGACTTCACATCCATTTGATAGACTCTGAATCTTTGATGTGTTGCGTAGGCTAGGAATAGTTTGATTGCCTCCAATCTTGCAACTGGAGCGAATGTCTCATCGAAATCTATTCCCTCGCCTTGACAAGTAGCCTTTCGCCACGAGCCTTGCTTTGTTCCTTACTATAACGTTGTTTTCATCTCGCTTGTTCTTGAAGACCCATTTTGTTCCAATGACGTGTTGATGCCGGGTCTCAATCAACAAGCTCCCAAACTTCGTTTCTCGTGAACCGATTCAGCTCCTCCCCGCATAGCTATGATCCAAGCCAAGATCTTTAAGTGCATCCTCAATCGTCTAAGGCTCTTCATAGACAAGAAGCGGGAATATAATGCGCTTTCTCCTTGACAGAATCCGGATCTTATCTTGACTTTTCCCGAAGGATCTCCAATGATTAGATCGGGAGTGTGAGCATCTAGCCATGATCTACGATGTTTCACTCTTCATCCGAAATTTGATCAACACGTATAGTAGGTGAGTTATGCATTTCGGTTGTACTATTCCGAGATTGAAGCAATTCAAGAATGAGAGTGTGATCTACCGAGTTTCCGTGTTCGGGGGCATTCAACTCGTGAACATTAATAGATGTTCCCCCGAGTTGTTATTCTCGGTAGTGGTCTCGAGCTACCTCTAAGGTTTCTTCATCGACTCGAAGTTACCCGGGATTGACTCGTGCTCGGAGAGTCAACTGTTCAGCTACTTGCGTTGCCGGTTCGTATTCGAGAGGCTTATCTTCGTTTCTTCATCTCGAATCATCATCCCAACAAAGCCGGGATCCTTTCGGTTTATCTTTTAGGTTCGATCCCGTAGGCCGCGTAGTGATGTCCTCGTATTCGTACTTAGAGTTATTGCTCCCGTCTTCGAAGCAAACTCATTAAAAACAACATGAGGGCTTTCTTCCACGCAAAGGGTCCGATAGTTGAATACTCCGAAAGCTTTGCCGACTCGAGAGTATCCTAAGAACACTCCCCGATCTCGACTTGCTATCAAAAGTTTTCACCGATCTTTCCCATTATTGTGAATAAAGTACGAACAACCAAAGATATGGAAATAAGATAAAGAGGGCTTCCCGCCGTTCCATAGTTCATATGGTGTTCTCTTATGCTGCTTTGTCGGTAGAGATCGGTTCCGAGTATAACATGCGAGTGTCGGTGCTTCTCGCGTAATTTGGTTGGGAGTCCCGAGTCCTGCGAGTAGAGTTCTTGCTTGCTTCTTTGAGTGTGCGATTCTTTCGTTCAAAGAACCCCGTTCGCCGAGGGGTGCGCGCAGCCCGATGTCTCATGCTCAATCCCTTCGGTTTTGCGTAACTCCTCTACCATGGAATTAAGGAACTCGGCCTCCGTCGGGACGAATTTTGATTATCTTGGTGTTCTTCTCGACACCGAGCTTTTTCGAAGCGTTGGTAACTCGGTTTGACGTCGACTTGTTGGCAATGAATATGACCCATGTGTAGCGAGTAGTCATCGATGACCACTAAAGCATACTTCTTGCCTATGATCGTCACCGGAGAGACCGAACCGAACAAATCCATATGTAGCGGCCGAAGGATTTCATCGGTGGAAGGAGATGGAACATGTGGATTTTGATTCCTTGTTTGCTTTCCCTTCGTACATGCTTGACACCGAGTGTTTTTGCCGAATACTTCATTCGGCGGTCCTCTTTGCTGGAGTGTTCCTTACTAGTTTGTTGAGCGTTTTGAAGTTGAGGTGGCCGAGTCTCCTATGCCAAAGCCATCCTGTACGGTTGTCGTTCTTCGCCAACGTACAAGCTTCGTGTTCTCCGCCGAGTTCCGCCGCCTACATATATATTCTTTTTACGTGAACCTCGATAACACTGTTTTCCCCCGTGGATTTATCAATGACATCACGTAAAACCAGTGTCCAAAAATCACTCTATTCGAGTTATCACGTAATTGCCTAACAGAGAGAAGATTATGCCGAAGTCCTTCAACATATGATACTCTAGGAACCGTGGCGGCCCAATGCCGAGTGCTCCATATCCTCTTGTATAGCCTTTTGCATTATCTCCAAACTCGATTCCCGGGGTCCTTCTTCAGCCTATATAATTCTTCGCAGGTTCCTTTGGTACGTCATATGTCTTGAGCATCCACCGTCCACATACCAAGGATCTTTGTGCACCCGCAAAATAGAATTATATTCAGGTACCCTTTATTTTGTTTTTGGGTCCTTAGATGTTAGTTTTAGTAACCCAAATTTGTCTAACAACCCTTGTGGTTTCAGACAGTTTCTTTCCACTTGAGTCAACATACTTGACCACTGGACCGGTCAAAGCTGACTTCTTAGGCTGTTCAGGTTCAGGAGTTCGGATCTTCTCCGAGTCGGTGGATCGCCGACCTTTGCCTTTTGTGCGATTTTCTTCTTTTTCTGACTCTTGGAACCTCTTCTGACTATAGGATCAAAGTAATATGACCCATACTGAGCTGGATGTGTCAACTGAGGTGGTCCATACTGATCAGCCCACTTAACTCTGCTAGTTCCCCCTTGACTGAACTAGGGTGTCTTGGTACTGATCTTCTAGTCAGAATACTGATACGTAGGATGAGGTGCTTTCATCTTTTGTTTGTTCTTTGCTGAGGGGTTCAGAACATTTGTATTGATTGTTTCCCCTCGAACAAACCTATCGCTAGACGCACTTCGAGTGTACGGGGGCGTATGAGGAAGCTTCCCCGGTTGAAACCAAGTCCTTCCCTTACAAGTGCTTGGGCTTGTTGCTTGCAAGCATAGCCTCCAGCCTTCTTTTCGCCGCCCATGTAACGCTTTAGTCATCGTGCTCTTCCGGACATCATCACTCTTTTTCGCATGTCGTGCTTGGTCCGAAGTCCCGAGCAGTTCTTGCTTCATAGACTCGAGTTCAAGTATCTTCTCGAGTCAAGTCATTGGTCAAAACCGAAATTCGATCTTCTTGATGCCGAGACTTGGCCATCGGAGAGTTTATCTCCCTCCCCGACTCTCAACACAAGTCCTTCGGCCCCAGTAGCGGCCCGACTCTCCCGAGAAAGTCTCCGATTCTCCACTTTCGTGGTATCCAATTCCCCGAAGATTCTTACCGAGCCGAAGACACATCCGAATTTGTTCGTCTAGCGCTCTTCATAAGTGGTAGCAACGTCCAAATTCTCATCCGCACCTGAAATAGTGTCGTGTGTGCGGTGTGAAGAGGTGTTAAGTGGTTCATGAGAATTTACCTTATGCTCTTCTCCCCGCCATTAGGCACTTTTCGCAGCTTCTTCACCTTCAAGCTCTAAGGCCATAAAAGCTGCTTCATCATCCGATGAATCCATGAAGGAGTCGACTTCTTCTGAGTCATCTGAGATTTCGCCTGCAATATAAGATTGTCTCTTTTTGGCGAATTTCTCTCTCCTTGCCTTGCGTGCTGCGCGTTCAAGGACTACTGAGCTCGTGACGATCATATTGATAATGTCCTCGGCTTTTTGCGTGTAGCAAGCGATGACTCTTTCTTCTTTGTTTTCGCTATCCTTTGATGGTGCTGAGTCATCCTTCTTTCTGCATTTAGAGGATTGTGAGTCAGGAGTGCGTTTTGGCATATAATCTGACTTACCTTTTGTGTCTCGATATGCTTTAGTCAGTTTTCTGCGCCTCACCTTCTCTTTCTGATACTTCACGGCGAGCGGCAGCATTTCCGAGCGAGACTTCCTTCTTGTAAGTCGTTGAGTGAAGGTTCGCCTTACTCGTTGTCTTGCTCGTCGCGTGAGATGCTGCGCTGACTGATGCTTTGAAGGCATGGTCAATTGTTTTGTCAGCTTCAGCTTTTTACTTTCGTTGAGGTGTGTCGAACTCAAACTCTTCTGCCTGAAGTTCTGAAAAGATATGGTCAGGAGAGACAACATCTAAATCAGAATGACGCAATAAAGTGGGAAAAGGTGTCCAGTGTCCGTCCGGCAGTGCCCTCGCATCTTGAGATTCATCTCTAGGCTGTCCGAATGTCTTTCCCAACCCGTTGATGGAGTTCATCGATTCGTGAATCCGACAGCTTAGATCTTCTATTTTGTCACCAAGCATGAGAGACAAATTTTCCAGCCTTTTGGAGTTCCGGCGCTAGTTTGTTAGCTTTTATCTTCCGAGTCCCCCAACTCGGAGCGCCCAGAGCGTCCCGCAGCTCCTTTGCGCTTTGCATTCCCCGAACCCCCGCCAAGATACGAATCACTTAAGGTGGTTAGTATAGCGTTTCTCGCGACACGGTCCTAAGTTATGAAGTTTCTTCTCCCTCAGGAGTGAAGAGACTTCCCGTCTTTGGGAATCTTCTTCCTAGTCACCATTCCTCCTCCAAAGACCCGCATCCCGAGTCACGACGCTGCCGATCATAGGAACGATAGGCCCTTCCTCAAGTACTTCGACTCATACTATCGTGGAGGGAGGTCGATGTGCTTCCTTCCCCGACCCGCCATACCCCATAGTTCTCTACCGAGAACATAGGTACCATCCTTATACCCGACATATTAGCCATGAAGAATAATGATATGAATGTAGAGTGATATGCAAGTGAAAACGATTTTCCTGGATCCGTTCAAGTAGACCAGCTTGTAACGACGAGAGTCTTATAGAACTCGGGTGGTTAGTAGAACACCGTGCGCTCCGATACCAATTGTTGGTCCCGAGTGTACGGTCGGTGTGTAGAGGGGGGGGTGAACACACCCGACTCCGATTTTCTCAACTTCGAACACGAAACAATCCCGTTCGTAGAAAGTGCCGCATCGGAAATAATTTAGCGGACCAAATAGTTGTTCCGAATCGTGTGTGGCTAAGAATCCGACTCTACCGAGATCCGCTAGCCGACCGAGTCAAAATTCGCATCAAACGAGTAGAGTTCAAGCGGTGCGGAAAAGTGTAGGCCCAAATCGCTTGAGTGGAAAAACCGTTTTAGCAAGTCTCGGTTCAGTAAATGGACGCTTTAGTATGCCGAGACAATTGTATGATTTTTAAAGTAGGTTTTCGGTATGAACAAGAAAAATCAATGCAACAAGAATCGAAAGCAATAACAAGACACAAATTTTTAAAGTGGTTCGGATATCAATCGATCCTACGTCCACTATCCCGAAAAGTTCGGGAGGCAATTTATTATACCGAGTTAGTCTCGCCGCCTTGTGCACGGGACAAAGCCGTGGCTTGGGGATTATACTCGAGCAAGTCCCGCTTACAAAGGCATCAAACTAAAGTGTTTGACAAACTTCTCCAACTATGAAGGAGTCCTTTTACAATAAGGATTGGGTTCAAATATGAACTCCTTTGTCTAAGCTATAAGTATATTCCGTTGAGCTTAGGGTTAGAGGGATAGGGAATGAGAGAGTGGCTTCTAGATCGACGAACAAATGAAATAAGCTTTTAGGTTCGTGTATCGTCGATTTGGATACTAGAGGCTCTTCTAACAGCTTTAGCTTGGTTCCTTATGAGCTAAGAATGTAGTCTTTCACGGAGATAGATCTTCATGTTCTTGCGGAAGACTTAGGGTTTTCTGGGTCCTAGCTCGTTTGAATGCTTGTGTTTGTTTTCGTCGTTAGCTTATGCGCATTCTCTCTCTCTCTCTTTCTTGAAATGTCCCTCTATTTATAGAGCAGAGATTGGAAAAGATCCGTTGGAGACGATCTTCCTTTCTCTCTCTCTTTTGGTAGCTAACGGCTCTTTTTGAATGATGTAACAATGTCGTTTCCCTCCTTTTCCCGGAAATAAGTTGACTTGCAGCTTTAGTAGGTAGAGACACGTGTATACTTGTCATTTGTCGAGGATTATGGAGTGGTTGAGACGGAACAGACTTCGAGGCATACTGAAGCTGACTCTCTTTTCCTCGTACTTGACAATACTGATTGTATATTCAAAAAGTGTCCGACGCCCGTAAGACTGGCTCGCCGTTGCCTGAAGTCCGATCTTCATTCGCAGAGAGAGAGACGAGGGTACTCTACCGATGGTCGGCTCGACTTCAGTGAACTACTCCTACCGAGTTCGGCTCTACCGACTCCCTCGCATACCGCTCCCGCCGAGTCCAAGAAATACCGAGTCTTCTACTCGGTGCCGAGGTTGATAAGCTACCGACCGCCTTAACCAGAGCAGAGTGTCTACAGAGTCTGAAACCTCAGAGACAAAATAATTACATGGGAATGGTTCATCAATCAAGATAGGGTTTTGGGATCTTCAAATCTTCAGATAGGTGCAGAGCACGGGGCTCCTGAGCTTACGGTCAGTGCTGAAGACAGAATCATTTCCCACTAAGTATAACAAAGGCTTGAGGATAAATCATCACCCAACAAGCAAAGATGTCAAGATGCTAAACCGTAATCAGAAGAGGAGGCTGTCCCGACTAGCCAATCGGAGTCTGAACCGATACTTCCTCCACCATTTCCGGAAGCTTTGGAAAGAAAGAGAACGCCGAACAAGGAAAGCATGGATTACATGAAGTTGTTCGACAAATTGGAGATAAATATCCCTTTCCTAGAAGCCGTAAAGATTCCCAAGTTCAGAAAATTTGTGAAGGACTTCATTGCTGGAAAAGTTCCCAAGTCCGGAAAAGTTCTTTTCGATCACACAGTATCGGCGATTATACAGAAGATGCTTCCTGCTAAATATGCCGACCCAGGTATGTTCACACTTCCCTATCTGATGGGTGATGTCATGATTAAACAAGCCATGTGTGATCTAGGAGCATCTATAAATATTATGCCTTTATCTGTATACAATCAATTGGTAGGAGCTGAGTTAATATCCACTAAGGTGATTATTCAATTAGTGGATAGGTCATGCATTGCTCCGATTGGTTTACTTGAAAACATTTTAGTCAGAATCAACAACTTTGTCTATCTGGCTTATTTCTATGTAATTGACACCAATGATAGACAAGTTGAAGGAACTGCGGGAGTGTTATTGGGTAGGCCATTTTTAAAGACTGTAAAGGCTATAATTAATGTGGATGAGGGTTCGATAAGTGTGGCATACCATAATGAAACTTATGTTCATCGCATATCTGATGAACTTAAGAAACCCTATGATCATGAAAATGAGAATGCTTTTTCTACTGACTCCATTGATGCTATTGTCCAAGAATATCTTGAGACGTATGTGGTGTAAGATAAAATGGAAGTTACCTTGACTCAAGGGCTGACCGAGGAAGATGTCAAAGATATGAGGGATGAGGAGATCAGAGAAAGCATTCTAGCTTTGTACGCAACCCCGAAGCCGGAAATCGCCGCAATGTGTCTCGGTTGCCCAACCGAGACACTTCGAGAAACCGTTGTCGTCGATCGTCAAAGCTCCGGTTGGAACTTAAAATGGCTCCCTACACATCCGAAGTATGCATATTTGGGTGAAGATGAGACGCTACCCGTCATCATCAACAAGGAGCTTAATGACAATCAAGAAGCGGCATTGCTCGAAGTTTTGAGGAAGCATAAGAAGGCTATCGGCTGGACTTTAGCCGACATTACCAGTATAAGTCCCGATGTATGCGAGCACTCTATCTTGATGGAGCCTGATAGCAAGCCTTTCCACGATCAACAAAGGAAGCTCAATCCGAATATGCGGGAGGTCGTACTAAAGGAAGTTTCGACGCTGCTCTCTATGGGTATAATTTACCCCATATCGGATAGCAAATGGGTGAATCTCATTCATGTCGTGCCGAAGAAGTCTTGATTCCAAGTGGTGGAAAACGAGAAGAACGAATTAGTTCCGGTACGCTTAGTGATGGGATGGCGCATGTGCATCGATTATCGGAAGCTTAATTCGGCTACACTCAAGGATCATTTCCCACTTCCTTTCATCGATCAAATGCTCGAGAGACTTGCGGGGCAAGTCTATTTCAGTTTTCTAGACGGATATAGCGGCTATTATCAAATCCATGTTCGAGATGAGGATCAAGACAAGACGACGTTCACATGTCCATATGGAACGTTCGCCTACCGCCGAATGTCGTTTGGTTTGTGTAACGCGTCGGGCACCTTTCAAAGGTGTATGATGAGTATATTCTCGGACCTTATCGAGAATTGCATAGAAGTCTTCATGGACGACTTCACCATTTACGGAGACTCTTACACTGCGTGCTTGAAGAATCTAGACAAGGTCCTAGCCCGGTGCCTAGAAAAGACATTGGTGTTAAACTATGAAAAATGCCATTTCATGGTGACCGAGGGGATTGTGCTCGGTCACATTGTTTCAAGAAGAGGAATCGAAGTCGACAAGGCCAAGGTCGAATCCATAGCCAAGTTGCCGTATCCTACTACGCCGAAAGAAGTTCGCGGTTTTCTAGGGCACACCGGTTTTTACCGGTGTTTTATCAAGGATTTCGCAAAGATAGCTCAACCATTGACAAGGCTACTACAAAAGGAGATCGACTTCAATTTTGATGACAAGTTTAAGGAGGCCTTTACCCTCCTGAAAGACAAGCTCACAACAGTCCCTGTGATGCACACGGATTGGAACAAACCCTTCGAAATTATGTGCGATGCCTCCGATTGGGCAACCGGAGCAAGGCCGGGACGTAACCGGAAAGGAGAGCCACGTAATTTACTATGCATCTAAGACATTGAATCCAGCTCAATGCAACTATTCCACCACGGAGAAGGAGTTGTTGGCAATAGTGTTTACCTTTGATAAATTTCGTTCTTATTTACTCAGCTCGAAGATAATCGTCTATACCGATCACGCCGCCGTCAAGCATCTCCTATCAAAGAAGGAATCAAAGCCAAGACTTATCCAATGGATTCTTCTTCTACAAGAATTCGATTGGGAGGTGAAGGACAAGAAAGTTGCTGAAAATCATGTGGCGGACCACTTAAGCCGATTAAATCAAGAAGATGATGGAGAGCCAATCAACAAGACCTTTCCAGAAGAACACTTATATGTTGTTCCAGAGACTATTTCCAGCCTTGCCCAATGGCCGTCGGAACAGTTGTTTTGCGATGCAAGTTCAGAAAGTGTCTCAGTTGGCCAACCGAGACACCACCGAGTTAGAACAGTTGCAGACTGTGGGTAAGACTTCTAATTTACCTTGGTTTGCTAATATTGCGAATTACTTGACATCTAAGCAGCTTCCACCCGAGTTTACTCATGCTCAAAATGCTAAGTTGAAAAGCGAGTGCAAGCAATATTTTTGGGACTCTCCAATTCTTTGGAAAATGGGAGTCGATCAAGTGATTCACAGATGCATACCCGAAGACGAACAAGAAGACGCCTTATTTCACTGCCACTCTTCTTCTTATGGTGGACATTTTGGTCCAAAAAGAACCGCAAGGAAGGTGTTGGATGCGGGATTCTTTTGGCCACGCCTACACCTCGACGCCTACAATTACTGTAAGTTTTGTACGCGTTGTCAAATGACCGGAAATATATCCATGAGGGATGAAATGCCCCAAAAGCCTTTAAGATTTTGCGAAATTTTTGATATATGGGGTATGGATTTCATGGGTCCATTTCCTCACTCATATGGGAACATGTATATTTTACTTGCCGTCGATTATGTTTCTAAGTGGGTCGAGGTGAAAGCCACCAAGACTAATAATTCTAAAGTGGTTGCAGGATTTCTCCGTACTAACATTTTTTGCAGATTTGGAGTGCCCAAAGCCATAATAAGCGACCAAGGCACACACTTTTGCAACCGCGCCATAGAATCATTAATGAAGAAGTATGGAGTAGCTCACCGAGTCTCTACCGCTTACCATCCTGAATCGAATGGTCAAGCTGAAGTGACTAATAGAGAAATCTAGGCTATATTGGAGAAGACTGTCAATCCATCAAGGAAGGATTGGAGTACGAGCCTGGATGACGCCTTATGGGCTTATCAGACAACTTATAAAACTCCTCTCGGAATGTCTCCGTATAGATTGATTTTTGGTAAGCTATGTCATCTGCCTGTGCAACTGGAGCACAAAGCTTGGTGGACTGTAAAGAAAATCAACATGGACCCAGCCGAATATGCTAAGGAGCGAAAATATCCGCTTTAAGAGCTAGAGGAGATTCGGATGGAGTCCTATGACGCGGCAATGCGATACAAGGATCGTACTAAAGCATAGCATGATAAGGCTATTCGTCCGAAGAAATTTCGAGCCGGGCAACTTGTCTTGTCAGTATCAATCACACCTACGGATCATGCCGGGAAAGCTTAGGTCCTGTTGGGTGATGATTCTATCCTCAAGCAGTGTCGATAATAGTGGGAAATGATTCAGCCTTCTCTATGCTGTTACGCGGCGCTAGCCCCGTGCTCGAATGGATTTATGAAGATTTGAAGATCCCAAAACCCTATATTGATTGGGTGAACCATTGCGTTGTATTTTGTTTTGTCTCTCGAGGTTTCGCACTCAGCACCTCTGCTCCTCGGTTCGTGCACTCGCAGATTATCCGTCTCAAGCACTGAAGTACAAGACTCGGAAATACCGGACTCGGTAGGGAACAAGATAATCGAAAGGAGTCGATGGAACCGAACTCAACAGAGTAGTTCACCGTACTCGAGCTGATCTTCGCAGAGCCGACTCAAAAGGAGAATGCTACCGAATCGAGATCGACTCAAGAACGGGACGATCTTTCGACCGCCAAAATCTTTGAAGTCACTTTTCCGCAGAGTCAATACGAGGAAGAGAGAAGTCAGCTTCAGATCTCCTTGAAGTATGTTCTGTCTCAACCACTTTTTGAACCTCGACCAATGACAAGCAGACACGTAACCTATATCTACTTAAAGCTGCAAGTCATCAACTTTCCAGAAAAGGAGGGAAAGGACACTGCCACCAAATATCAAAAGAGCCGTTAGCTACCCAAAGGAGAGAGACAAAGTATCGTCATCTCTAACAGATCTATCATAATCTCTTCTCTATAAATAGAGGGATAAATTGAAATTTGAAGCTCACGAAGAAACGAACGAATACGAACGAACACAACCGAACTTACGCATACACGAGAGAACACACAGAGCATTCAAACGAGCTAATCCGAAAAGCCTAAGTCTTCCGCAAGAAGTTCGAAGAATCTATCTCCGGGGAAAGACTACATTCTAGCTCATAAGGAACCAAGCTTAACTGTTTCATACAGCCTCTAGTATCCAAACGACGATACACGAACCTAAAGCTATATTCAGATGTTCGTGGTTCTAGAAGCCACCTCCTTGTTCCCTATCCCTCTAACCTAAGCTCAATAGCATATATCCATAGCTTAGACGAAGGAGTTCATCTTTGAACTGATCCTTATTGTAAAGGACTCCTTCACAGCTTGGAGAGTTTTTCAAACACTCGGCCTTGATAACCGTGTAAATTGAGACTTGCTCAGGATAAATATCAAGACCAGTGTTTGTCCAAAGTACAAACCAACCGAGACTACCTCGCATAATAAATAGCCTCCCGATCTTTCTAGACAAAGGGACGTAGGATTTTTATGTCCGAACCACTTTAAAAATCTCTCGTGTCGTGTGTTCTCCGTTCTTAACCAGTTGCATTGATTTATTGTTCATACCGAAAAACCCTTTAAATCATTCAACCGAAGTTTCAAGAAACTTAATACACCGCACTAATCAATCGAAACCGGTTTTGATAAAAAAGTTTTCTAACTCAACTGAATTGGGCCTACACTATTCCGCACCATTGAACTCTATCTCGCAAGATACCGAATTCCGACACTCGCTAGCTAGCAGTCTCAAAGAGAGTCAATCACTCGCCAACACGATTCGTAATGCGCTTATGACGGTCCGCCGAACTCGCTCAAGACGACATCATCCCGAAAAGGATTGTTCGTGTTTAGGTTGAGAAAATCGGTTTCAGGTGTATTCACCCCCCCTCTACACCTGAACGTGCTCTCGGGGCCAACAATTGGTATCAGAGCAGGGGTTCTATAAGACCCTTGTTATTCTGAAACTGGTCTACTTGAACGGATCCGGAAAACGTTTTCACTACATATCATTCTTCATTCATATCACTATTTATCATGTCTGATATGTCAGGTATAATGATGGTATCCATGTTCTCAGTAGAGAATTATTGAGTATGGCGGGTCAGAATAGAGGCTCTTCTGACCTCTCTCCACAATAGCAAGACAGAGGTTCTAGAGGAAGGACCTATGGTTCCTATGATCGATAGCGTCGTAGCTCAGGACCCAGCAAACGGAGGAGGAATGGTGATCGGGAAGAAGATTCCCAAGGATAGAAGTCTCTTCATCCCAGAGGAGAAGAAGCTTCACAACTTAGATCGCGTCGCCAGAAACGCCATACTGACCACGCTGAGTGATTCCTATCTCGGGAGAGTTCAGGACTGTAAGTCCGCGAAGGAACTCTGGGATGCTCTAGCGCTACTGTTGGGTGATGATTCAGTCCTCAGCACGGTTTTACATAGTGGGAAATGATTCTATCTTCCATACTGAAATGCACTCAGTAGGCTTATACCCTGAGTGATCCCATGAAGTTTTGAAGATCCCAAAACCCAATCTGATTGGTGAACCATTCCTTTGTAATTGTTTTTGTCTCGAGGATTCGGAGCACTCGGTAGACACTCGCACCGGTTCAGCGGCCGTAGTAGATTATCGCCTCAAGACCGGATGTAGAAGACTCAGGATGTACCGGACTCAAGCAGAGCAAAGATAATCGAAAGACTCAGTGAACCGAACTCAGCAGAGTAGTTCACCGAACTAAAAAGCCGACCTTCGCAGAGTAAATTCAGTACACTCTAAAGGATCCGACTCAAGAACTGGCAGATGCCTTCCGAACTGTCCGATCTTTTGAACAACAATTAGCATAGTCAAATACGAGGAAGAGAGAAGTCAGCTTCATTATGCCTTGAAGTCTCGTTCCGTCTCAACTACTCGCAAAACCTCGACAAATGACAAGCCAACACCTGTCCTTACCGCTAAAGCCGCAAGTCAACAACTTTCCGAAAAGGAGGGAAAGGACACTGTCACCTTTTTCAAAAGAGCCGTTAGCTACCAAAAGAGTGAGATAAAGGGATCATCGTCTCCAACGGATCTTTCCTAATCTCTTCTCTATAAATAGAGGGATGATTCAAGTTTTTTATGCACACAGAGAGCCAAAAAGCAACGAACGAGCCAACACATTCTCGAGCAAGAAAACGGAAAAATGAGCAAAAACAGAATATCGCATAAGTCTTCCGCAAGAACTTAAAGAACATTCTCCGGCAAAAGACTACCTTCTAGCTCTTAGGGAACTAAGCTAAACAGATATAAAAGCCAATAGTATCAAAATCGATGATACACGTACTCAAAGCTACAACTCAGCTGTTCGTCGATCTAGAAGCCACTTTCTCGTTCCCTATCCCTCTAACCCTAAGCTCAACTAAATTTATCCATAGCTTAGACGAAGGGGTTCACCTTTGAACCTTATCCTTATTGTAAAAGGACCCCTTCATAGTTGGAGAAGTTTGTCAAACACTTTAGTTTGATACCCGTTGTAAACTAAGACTTGCTCAGTATAAATTCCAAGACGCGGCTTTGTCCTGTGTACAAGTTGACTAAGACTAACTCAGGATAATAAATAGCCTCCTGACCTTTCGGGACAGTGGACGTAGGATCCTGTGCATCCGAACCACTTTAAAAATCTCTGTGTCCCTTATTTACTGTTGCATTGATTTTAACTGTTCATACTGAATATCATATCTTTAAAATCATTCAACTAAGTTTCAACAGATACTTATCTCGATTCACTCTTCCGAACTGAAACCGTTTTTAAGAAAAACGTTTTCCACTCAACCGATTTAGGCCTACACATTTCCGCACCACCGAACTCCATCCCAAGATACCGAATTCGACTTAGTCGCCTAGCGTATCTCAAAAGAGCCGGCACCTCTTTGCCTTAACACGATTCGGTAATGGCCTATTTGGTCTGCTTCGAACTCTTTCAAGACGGCACACTCCCCGAACGGGACTGTTCGTGTTACAAGTTGAGAAATAGGTTTTAGGTGTATTCACCCCCCCTCTACACCTAAACGTGCTCTCGGGGCCAATAATTGGTATCAGTGCAGGAGTTCTATAAGACTCTTGTTATCTTGAAACCGGGTCTACTTGAACGGATCCGGAAAATCATTTTCACCGCATATCACTCTTCATTCATATCATTATTTAACATGTCTCGATATGTCGGAATAAGAATGGTACCTATGTTCTCGGAGAGAACTATGGTGTATGGCGAGTCGAATGGAGGCTCATCTCGACTTCCCTCCACGACAAGCATGACCGAAGTACTTGAGGAAGGACCTATCGTTCCTATAATCGATAGTGTCGTGACTCGGATCCAAGAACCGGAGGAGGAATGGTGATCGGGAAGAAGATTCCCAAGGTCAAAAGTCTCTTCACTCCCGAGGAGAAAAAAACTTCACAATTTAGACCGAGTTGCCGGGAATGCCATACTAACCACTCTTAGTGATTCTTATCTCTGCAGGTTCGTGAATGCAAGACAAAGAAAAGAGCTCGGGATGCTCTAGCGCTACCGAGTCGGGGACTCGTAAGATCAAAGCTAACAAACTTGCGTCGGAACTCCGTAAACTAGAGAGTTTGTCTCTCATGCCCGGTGACAAAATAGAAGATCTAAATGTCGATTTACGAATCTCGATGAACTCCTCAACGGGCTGGGAAAGACATTCTCCAACCGAGAAATGAATCTCAAGATACTGAGGGTACTGCCAGATGGACATTGGACTCCTTTTGCCACCTTATTACGCCATTCTGATCTAGATATTGCTACTCCCGACCATATCTTTTCGTAACTTCGTGCAGAGGAATTCAAGTTCGACGTAGCTCAACTGAGCAGCGAGCCGAAGCCGACACCAAAATTGACCATGCTTTCAAAGCATCGGTCAGCCAACATCTCCGCGCCAAGCAAAACCGAACCTTCACTAACCGACATACAAGAAGGAAGTTTAGCTCAGTACGCGCTGCTCGCTGTAAAATATCAGAAGGAGAAGGAGAGGCACAAAAAAGTGACTAAAGCCTATCGAGAAACAAAAGGTAAGTCCGAATATACACCAAAACGCGCTCCTGACTCGAACACTTCTGAATACAGGAAAAGAGATGACTTAGCACCTTCAAAAGAAAGCGAAAACAAAGAAGAAAGAGTCATCACTTGCTAAATCCGCAAGAAGCCGAGACACTATCAGTATGATTGTCCCGAGCTCGCAATGCTAAACGGCAAAGACGCAAAGCAAGGAGAGGGAAGTTTGCCAAGAAGAGACAAGCTTACATTGTCGGGCGAACTCTCGACGACTCGAAAGAAGTCGACTCCTTCATGGATTCATCGGATGATGAAACCCGCTTTCATGGCTTTGGAGCTTGAAGCCGAAGGAAGTACTCGAAAAGTGTCCGATGGCGGGAGAAGAAGATGAGGTAAACTCTCATCCATCTTTTAACTCTCCTTCACACGGCATACACGATACTATTTCAGGTGAGATGAGAATCGGACGTCGCTCAAAGATATGAAGAACTATTAGACGAACGTATTCTGATGAGTATGCAACTCGAGAAGACTCTTCAGAATTGGATACCCCGAAAGTGGAGAATCGTAGACTTTATCGGGAGAGTCGGTCTCTACCGAGTCCGAAGGGACTTATGTTGAGACTCGTGGAGGAGATAAACTCTCTGGTGGCCAAGTCTCAAAGATCAAGAAGATCGATCTCGGTCGACCAAGGACTTAACTCGTAACGATACCGAACCGAGTCTCACCGAAGCAATAACTATCGTGACTTCGGACCGAGCACGATACACCGAAGAAAAGTGATAATGTCCGGAGGAACCCGATGACTGAGAGGTACATAGGCGCCGAAAAGAAGCCGGAGGCTATGCTAGCAAGCAACAAGCCCAAGCACCGCAAGGAATGTCTGGGTTTCACGTGGTGCTTCCACATCCGCCCCGTACACTCGTAAGTGCGACTTGCCGATAGGTTTGTTCGAGGGGAAACAATCAATGCTGAAATACCTGAATCCCCTAGCCAAAAAACAAACTAAAGATGAAGGCACCTCATCCTACACATCGCATTCCGACAAGAAGATCAGCACCAAAATACCCCCCGCAAAGGGGGAACTAGCAAATCCAAATGGGTTGATCAAGATGGACCACCTCACCGACACATCCCGCTCGGATGGGGCATATTATTATGATCCTATAGTCGAAGAGGACCCAAGAGTCGAAGAAAAGAAGAAAAAATCGCACAAAAGGCAAAGGTCGCGGTCCACCAACTCGAGATGATCCGGACTCCCGAACCCGAAAAGCCTAAGAAGTCGCTTCGACCGGTCCCAGGGGTCAAGTACGTTGACTCAAGTGGAAAGAAGATGTCCGAGACCACCGGGATCGTAAGACAAATTTGGGTTACCAAAACTAACATCTAAGGACCCAAAATCAAAAATAAAGGGTACCCGAATATAATTGCTTTTGCGAGTGCACAAAGACCCATGGTACGTGGATAGCGGATGTTCAAGACACATGACGTACCAAAAGAGTCTCACCAAGAATTATATCCCCGAAGAAGGACCCGTAATCGAGTTTGGAGACAACGCTAAAGGCTACACAAGAGGATTTGGAACACTCAAGCATTGAACCGCCTACGGGCCCCTGGAGTATCATATGTTGAAGGACTTCAAAGCATAATCTTCTCTCCGTTAGTCAATTTTGTGATAACTCAAATAAAGTGATATTTGACGCCGGTTTCTCGTGATGTTATTGATAAATCCACAAGGAAAATAGTGTTAGCGGAGTTCGCGCAAGAAGAACATATATGTAGGCCGACCGGAACTCACCCGAACCTCGAAGCTTGTCTTTTCGGCGAAAAAACGACAACCGAACGGGGGTGGCTATGGCACAGGAGACTCAATCATCTCAACTTTAAGACGCTCAACAAACTTGCAAGAGACACTCTAGCAAGAGGACCGCCGAATGAAGTATTCAAAGAAAGACACTCAAGTGTGAAGCATGCTTGAAGGGAAAGCAAACAAGGAATCAAAATCCTCCCGTTCCATCTCCTTCCACCGATGGAATCCTTCACCGCTACATATGGATTTGTTCGGTCCGGGCTCTCCAAAGGACGCATCGTAGGCAAGAAATATGCTTTAGTGGTCATCGATGACTACTCGCGCTATACTTGGGTCATATTCATTGCCAACAAGTCTCGACGTCAAAACATGAAAATCGATCTTGATAAGGAGGGAGTATCGAGAGACCAAACTGAATTTCGTGCTATAATTAGTTCTTTATTATATCTAACGGCCTACTCGCCCCGACATAACTTATGCCGTAGGTGTTCGCGCTCCATTTCAAGCGAATCCCAAGCGTAGTCATATGGACTCAAGCAAAGAAGATTCTCCGCTATCTCGTGAGGAACACCCGACATAGGTTTATGGTATCCAACCGATGATAATATAGAACTAACCGGGTTATTCCGATGTTGACTATGCGGATGTAGAATTAACCGAAAGTCAACTTCAGGAACGTGTCGGGCCCTTGGCAAGCAAGCTAATTTCATGGTTCTCAAAGAAACAACACTCGCAGCCACGTCAACTACGAAGCCGAATACATGGCTGCCGGAAGCCGCCGCGCCCAAATCCTTTGGCTAAGACAAGAGCTACGCGACTATGACGTCATTCGGAAATGAAGTGCCGATTTTCTCGCGACAAGCACCAAGTGCCATTGCAATCACTCGAATCCTATACTTCACACGAGATGCAAGCACGTGGACATCGACATCACTTCATTCGGGACCATGTCGAAAGAAGGACATCGGGATGGAAAAGATCCATACTGATCGACAAAGGGGTCGACATACCGACCAAGCCTCTAGCCGAAGCAAGATTCGTAGAACTTTCGGTAGAGCTAGGTCTGCTGGGACCCTACCGACCCCGGTCCAAGCAAGAGGTTTCGTGGAGAGGATCATTCAAGAAGGGGGAATGTTCGCTCTCGCATCGAATAGTTTCAAGGACATAGAGACTCAAGCAACCATCTACACGAGGTATAAGCCGACTACGATGTTCACCGACAGTTTGCGTATCTCTACTTAGTAGTAACCAATAAAACAAGAATATGCGTTTATTGTTCGATTCAAGATCGTATTAAATATCTTATGAATTGTCATTTAATATTAACGGATTACATTTAATGCACGACATTCCATACATATGTTTGCCGAACTCGCCACGTATTTAATGCATGTCGTATCATAGTTACTACTTAGGCATATTACAACTGGCTTTTGACTTAGGCGGCTATTCGATCATTACCTATATATGTCATCCTATCTTAACCGCACATCTCATAAAGCAAGTTTAAATTCAACCATAGATCGATAACTCGTCCATCTTCTTCTTAGATATAAATATTCGATCGTATCTTTGAAACCGCCATTACCATACTTAAATCTTTTCAACTTCGAAAAATCCGAGATCTCTCTAGAAACCCTACTTGCAAATCCTTTTATAAACACTCAGATTTTTCATTGGTATGATTGTATATCTCGTTATAGTTTTATTCTATTATTTGTTCAAAGATCGTCGTAATAACTACTTTATCAAACTCGATACCGACAACGTTTCTTGTAAATGTATATAATGGCGGATACGTGCCTCTCTCGTAATCATCCCTAAAGACATGCAAGAGATCCTTGACAAAGACCGTGTCTGGTGCGAACCAGTCATGGAATTTGATGCATGCGAGCTGGAGTATATGGGAGAGATATTCGCGGCCCTTCGCGAATCTGGATTGGAGTCATTTCTCTCCAAGAAGCCCACCTTTTTCCTCCCAAGGCAAGTCGCCGAACTTTACCTCAACTCCGACTCGCAGCGGGCGATATCATCGAACATTCACCGTTCACACAATCGGTGAGGCTGCCATGAGGATAAAGAAGATGTCAGTGAGGGAAGCACTGAAGAGGAGCTTCAACCTACCCTCGAAAGGAGTCAGCACCGTCGGGTATCTGGACGATCGGTTGGATGACCGCCTTTCGCCTTCGCCAGGAAGCCCACGGCCTTCGTAGCGGCCTTCCCAAAGAACGCCATGCTGCCTCGCACAGGCACCGGCTTACATAGTCACTCAACCGGCCGACGAGCCAAGCCGGCTCTTTCGATCGTGTATCTAGGTCAAAGATTCACCGATGATGGCGATACATGATCGTGCCCGTATTAACCGGATCGAATTCTTCCTCCGAGAATTCATGGTCCAAGCTACCAAGTTTGACAAAGCCTCATTCATACTCGAGCGCTAAAGGAAAATTACTGTATGGGCTCAAGCTCTCAGTAATCATTGAAGATTTATGCGGCGATGACCCGAGATCACCTTCCACGACAAGACTTATTTCAATGTGAAAAAGGTCGGTTCCGTAACCGCACCGCAAAGATTTCAAGAAATAGGGTCGGGACCCTCGGCTCGCCAGACACCGCCTCGAAGGCCGCGCCCATGAAGAAGCGGTCTCCTCAAGCAAAATCTCCTAAGGCACCAACCAAACGTCTGAAGAAAACATTCACTGACGTGCCTACTGAATCAGAGGCGACTGCTAAAGTTCCTGAGATCCCTACTGAACCGACACAACCATTGCAGCTGGTTGATGAATCTGAGTCCTCCGAAAAGACTCACTCGGTGGAGAAGGCCATCTCCACCGAACAAGCACAAGAAGTGGACCAAGGGGTTCGGGTCGAAGAGGTCCAAGAGTGGTGATTTGGAGACTCGGGACGGTCCCCTTGACATCCCTCCACTCGGCCAGCCTTGCCATCCGCCGAGAAACAGACGTCCGCCATAGACATTGAAGATTCAGAAACGGCGTCTGAACAGGAATCGATCGGAATGGAAGCTTCAGCTCTCCGATCTCAAGCATTCCGAGAGATTACCGAACTCATACCGGGAGATTCATGGCCATCCCGATCTGGTATCTCTTGCCAAGCGTGCCGGGCTCCACATGCTCCTAAGGTTTCGGGAGTGGCATCCTCGCCTCCGCCTCATCCTACACTACTCCCGCGACCGCTACATAAGGAGGAGCAGCTTCTTAAGGCAAGAAGAATAGGCTACTCCCAAACCTGCCGACCTTGGAACCTTCGACGATCCGAGGGCCGCAATATTGGCCCTGCCCGAATGATGGACAGGCAGCAACCGGCTCGCCCCCTCAGATGGGTCTTACCACGATGGTCAGGACCCTCTCAATGATTCAAGCCCCCGAGAAGCTCGATGAGGAAACTCACCAGACGAGGGATACAACTACTCAACTAGACCTACCACTGCGTATCCTTGCTCCCGCTCGTGAAGTCGGTGGCCGGTACTTCGTCCTCGCGAGCCCGCTCGGCTCTTGCCTGGAGTGGACCCTACGGGCAGCGCCCGCCCCGCAGTCCGACGCTCAAAGTCGGTGGCAAAGGCTCTCCGAAGCTAAGGCACTCAGAATCGTGCCCTTGCCAAGGCTGTCCACAAGACATGGAAGCACATTGCTCAGGCCACTAGTGCAGAGCTTCAGGGGCTGAAGAAATCATTGTCAAAATCAGTCGCCCCGCATGTCTCCTCCATCGTATCAAACGCACCGGCCCAAGCAGAAAGGCCGACTTTGAAGAACAGCTCGAGACTATTCCGGGAGGGACGAAGCTAAAATACTTGCTTGAATTCAAGGCCTCTCGGTCCCTTCATACGGAGTCGGTCTCCACCTTATCTCGTGCCAATGAGCTCCGTCTCACATCTATTCGTAAAGCTCGGAGAATTCGGTCGACCCGAAGCCGAATGAGTTCAAGGCCGCGAGCAGACACTTCTCACCAGAAATACAAAGATGAACTGATTAATGAGAAGAATGAGCTGCACGAGGAGCTGAACAAGATCCACACTCAACTTGATGAGTTGTCAGCATCCTACAAAAGCCTAAACACTAAGGTAACTGTTCCTAACCCGGCTCAATTTGCTGATGCCAAAAAGGGGGAAAAGAATAAGAAGCCTGAAAAGGAAAAGACACCGAAAAGCGTACCATCAAGCAAGGGGGAAGAGAAAACCCAGAAGGCTCAGGAACAGGCACCAAAGTCTTCAAGGAAGACAAGGTTAGTGGCTGGAGCAAGCACTGAACCGACTGGTGAGGCCCAAGGTGTCTCTGTTGGAATCCCAGCAGGGACTGGCCCAAGTGGCTTAGGAACCAGAACACAAGCAACTCAGGCAAGTCAGAACCCGTTGGATATGGTCAAAGAAATTGCTGAGTATGCTGAGGAGGATGAGTCTGAGGAGGAAGAGGCACCTCTCCCACCTCCAGTAGAAGGCAAAGGCAAGAAAGCCTTGAAACTCTCGACCCCTCCCTCCAAGAAACTGAAAAGATATATAAGTAAGGAGGAGGAGGCTCAGATCGCAGCTAATGAAAAGCTAGCCAGGGAGATAGCAGAAGCTGAAGCAAAGAATAAGCCTCAAGGCCAAAACCACAACCGCCAAAACTAAGGCTCCTGCCGTAGAGGAAAGAAGAAAGCTCTCGCTAGGCGCCTCCCAGAAAACCGGTACTTCGGGATGATGAAGACAGGGAGCGTAGCAACAACGTAAAAGTAATCTGAGAAGCTGTGGTACATCTAAAGACAAATCTAGTACCCCTGCCGATTCGGAAGAACGATCGTCTCGAAGCTCTCATACACAAGATCAAAAGAACAAGATGCCGAGATCGAGGCCATCTTTGCTCGAGATGGATCGGTATCTTTACTGCAGGAGAAGAGGCGAGACGGATAGAAGGCCGCGGACATGGGATTCATATGGCAGACTTAGAGGCACTCGTAATCCGCACTGAACAAGAGGCCAGCCGAGAGTACCTTCCAAAGCCGATATTCCATACAAATACGTAGGTTCAGGAAGCCAACGGACATGAAGATTCAGAGATAGCCTAGGACGGATGAGTGGATTCCTGCTCAGTTCACTCAGAGATGGAATCACAGAAAATAGAATTCATCAAGAGGAATTATTTTTTGAATTTCTCGGTCGATAAGACAAAGGCCGATGCCTACGTGGAATGGATGATGATCACCGAACCGGACTTATATCCCTACATGGAAAATGTCGTAAGAGCAAACATTGAAGTCAAGGTTCCTGAATCCAGAATTCTGCCACCACCAAGAAGACTTGATGATCCTATTCTCTTTAGAGTGAGAGAGAAGGAAGTGAAGGATGCTGCTACACACAAAGGACTTGAAGAAGATGAGCCGAGCGGACTTGCCGAGTATCCGAGGCGAGGAAGTACACCTTCGTAATGTATGGACCGCCCCTTCCCGAGACTCAATCGCAAAATTTCATGGACGGGGATCAAGCGAGACAAGCGTTCATAGTTCTTAGACTTTTCTTGTACTTTCCTAGCTTAGCAAGAGATGTATCATGTTGGACTTTCTTTATCTGATATACATATCTCTTTCTTTGGCTTTGACAATACCTTATTGTCTCTATAAGCCATGTTCTATTTTTATGCTTAACACTCAGAATCACTGAAGTGATTACTGACACACACTCACTTGTTGATCTTTTGTCAGTAGCTGCTGAGATTCTGTTAGACTAGCTGATTTGTTATAGAGGGAAATTGTTTCCTTGTAATAAGGGAAATTGTTAAGACAGGGTTATGCTTAATCTTTTTATTCTGACTCCCTGCTCTGCTCCCTTCAGTAGTCTAGAACTTGCAGAACAACTCCACTGATTCTTCTTGTAATATTGTAAGGAGCTCTGTTTCTGTATAAGTTTAGTGCTTTGATAAATTGATAGTGTTAGATTTTTTTTAGATAGTGTTAGGTTTTGGCATCATCAAATAGGGGGAAATTGTTGGGTGATGATTCAGTCCTCAGCACGGTTTTACATAGTGGGAAATGATTCTATCTTCCGTACTGAAATGCACTCAGTAGGCTTATACCCTGAGTGATCCCATGAAGATTTGAAGATCCCAAAACCCTATCTGATTTGTGAACCATTCCTTTGTAATTGTTTTTGTCTCTGAGGATTCAGACTCAGTAGACACTCTGCACTGGTTCAGGCGGTCAGTAGATTATCAGCCTCAACACCGGATGTAGAAGACTCAGTATATACTGGACTCAGCAGGAGAAGTATACTGAAAGACTCAGTGGAACTTAACTCAGCAGGAGTAGTTCACTGAACTAAGAGCTGACCTTCAGTAGAGTAAATTCAGTACTCTCTACAAAGATCGACTCGTAACGGCGGCATCCTTCCGAACTCGCCGGATCTTTTGAACAACAATTAGCATAGTCAAATACGAGGAAGAGAGAAGTCAGCTTCATTATGCCTCGAAGTCTGTTCTGTCTCAACTACTCTGCAAAACCTCGGCAAATGACAAGCCAACACCTGTCCTTACCTGCTAAAGCTGCAAGTCAACAACTTTCCGGAAAAGGAGGGAAAGGACACTGTCACCTTTTTCAAAAGAGCCGTTAGCTACCAAAAGAGTGAGATAAAGGGATCATCGTCTCCAACGGATCTTTCCTAATCTCTTCTCTATAAATAGAGGGATGATTTAAGTTTTTTATGCACACAGAGAGCCAAAAAGCAACGAACGAGCCAACACACTCTCGAGCAAGAAAACAGAAAAATGAGCAAAAACAGAATATCGCATAAGTCTTCCGCAAGAACTTAAAGAACATTCTCCGGTGAAATACTACCTTCTAGCTCTTAGGGAACCAAGCTAAACAGATATAAAAGCCTCTAGTATCCAAATCGACGATACACGTACTCAAAGCTACAACTCAGCTGTTCGTCAATCTAGAAGCCACTTTCTCGTTCCCTATCCCTCTAACCCTAAGCTCAACTATATTTATCCATAGTTTAGACGAAGGGGTTCACCTTTGAACCTTATCCTTATTGTAAAAGGACCCCTTCATTGTTGGAGAAGTTTGTCAAACACTTTAGTTTGATACCCGTTGTAAACTGAGACTTGCTCAGTATAAATTCCGAGACGCGGCTTTATCCTGTGTACAAGCTGACTGAGACTAACTCAGGATAATAAATAGCCTCCTGACCTTTCGGGACAGTGGACGTAGGATCCTGTGCATCCGAACCACTTTAAAAATCTCTGTGTCTCTTATTTACTGTTGCATTGATTTTAACTGTTCATACTGAATATCATATCTTTAAAATCATTCAACTAAGTTTCAGCATAGTTATCTGATTCACTCTTCTGAACTGAAACTGTTTTTAAGAAAACGTTTTTCCACTCAACTGATTTGGGCCTACACATTTCCGCACCATTGAACTCCATCTGAAGATACTGAATTCTGACTTAGTCAGCTAGTAGATCTCAAAAGAGTCAGTACCTCTTTGCCTTAACACCATTCAGAATAGCTATTTGGTCTGCTGAACTCTTTCAGTACGGCACACTCCTGAACGGGACTGTTCGTGTTACAAGTTGAGAAATAGGTTTTAGGTGTATTCACCCCCCCCTCTACACCTAAATGTGCTCTCGGGACCAACAGCTACTGAGTCGGGGGACTTAGAAGATCAAAGCAAATAAACTTGCGCTGGAACTCCAAAAGCTGGAGAGATTGTCACTCATGCCCGGTGATACCATTGAAGATCTCAACGTCAGATTTATGAATCTGATGAACTCTATCAACGGGCTGGGAAAGACATTCTCCAACTGAGAGATGAATCTCAAAATTTTGAGGGCACTGCCAGACGGTCACAGGACTCCCTTTGCTACTTTATTACGTCATTCTGATTTAGAAATTGTTACTCCTGACCATATCTTTTCAGAACTTCAAGCAGAGGATTTCGAGTTTGGCATACCTTAAAGGAAGCAGCGAGCTGAAGCTGACACTAAAATCGACCATGCCTTCAAAGCATCAGTCAGCACAGCAGCTCCAGCGTCTAGCAAGGCTGAACCTTCACTCACTGACATACAAGAAGGAAATCTAGCCAAGAAGTACGCGCTGTTTGCCGTAAAATATCAGAAGGAGAAGGAGAGGCGCAGAAAAGTGACTAAAGCCCTCAGAGAATCCAAGGGTAAGTCTGAATACACGCCAAAGCGCACTCCTGACTCGCATACTTCTGAATACAGGAAAAAGGATGACTCAGCACAGTCGAAAGATAGTGACAACAAGGAAGAAAGAGTCACCACCTGCTATAACTGCAAGAAGCCAGGACACTATCAATATAACTGTCCTGAGCTCAGTACTGCTGAACGAGCAGCACATAAAGCAAGAAGGGAGAAGTTCATCATGAAGAGACAAGCATACATTGCTGGTTAACTCTCAGACGACTCAGATGAAGTCGACTCCTTCATGGATTCATCTGATGATGAAGCAGCTTTCATGGCCCTAGAGCTTGAAGCTGAAGAAGATGCTGAAAAGTGTCTCATGGCAGGAGAAGAGGATGAGGTAAACTCTCATGAACCATTTAATTCCTCCTCACAGTGCACACACGACACTCTTTCAGGTGCAGACGAGAATCTGGACGTCGCGATCGCATATGAAGAACTACTCGACGAGCAGATTCAGATGAGTTGTAGCTTAGTAAGACTCTTCAGGAATTGGATACCCTGAAAGTGGAGAATCAGAGAGTTTCTCAGGAAAGTCAGGTCGTTACTAAGTCAGAAGGACTTATGTTGAGACTCAGGGAGGAGATAAACTCTCTGTTGGCCAAGTCTCAGCATCAAGAAGATCAGATCTCAGTCCTAACCAAAGACTTGACTCAGAAAGATACTGAACTGAGTCTACTGAAGCAAGAGTTGTCAGGAGTTCAGACCAAGCATGAAATGCAAAAGAAAAGTGATGATGTCTGGAGGAACCTGATGACAGAGCGATACATGGGCGCTGAAAAGAAGCTGGAGGTTATGCTAGCAAGAAACAAGCCCAAGTATTGCAAGGAGGGACTTGGATTCAGCCAGGGAGCCTCCTCATCTGCCCCCGTACGCTCAGAAACCCGGCTAGCTGATAGGTTTGTTCGAGGGGAGACCATCAATACAGATATATAGAACCCCCTAGCCAAGAACAAACAAAAGATGAAGGCACCTCATCCTACCCATCAGCAATCTGACAAGAAGATCAGCACCAGATCACCCCAGTTCAGTCAAGGGGGAACCAGCAAAGCAAAGTGGGCTGATCAGTATAGACCTCCTCAGCTGACACATCCAGCTCAGTATGGGTCATATTACTATGATCTAATAGTCAGGAGAGGACCCAAAAGTCAGAAAAAGAAGAAAGCCGTGCAGAAGGCAAAGGTCAGCTGTCCACCCACTCAGAAGATCAGGACTCCTGAACCTAAAAAGCCTCAGAAGTCAGCAGTGACCAGTCCAGTGGTAAAATATGTTGACACAAGTGGAAAGAAACTGTCTGAGACCACCAGGGTCGTGAGACAAATATGGGTTACCAAAACTAACATCTAAGGACCCAAAATCAAAAATAAAGGGTACCTAAATATAATTCTGTTTTGCAGGTGCACAAGGACACTTGGTATGTGGACAGCGGATGCTCAAGACATATGACGTACCAAAAGGACTTGCTGAAGAAGTATACTACTGAAGAAGGACTCCGAATCGAGTTTGGAGACAATGCTAAAGGCTACACCAGAGGCTATGGAACACTCAGCATTGGAACTGCAACAGTTCCAAGAGTATCATTTGTTGAAGGACTTCAGCATAACCTTCTCTCTGTTAGTCAATTTTGTGACAACTCGAATAGAGTGATTTTTGACGCTGGTTTCTGTGATGTTATCGATAAATCTATAGGGAAAACAGTGTTATCAGGTTCGCGCAAGAAGAATATCTATGTAGCTGACTGGAACTCAGCTGAACCTGAAGCTTGTTTGTTGGCGAAGAATGACAACAGAACGGGATGGCTTTGGCACAGAAGACTCAGTCATCTTAACTTCAAAACGCTCAACAAATTAGCTAGAAACACTCTAGCAAGAGGACTGCCGAATGAAGTATTCAACAAAGACACTCAGTGTGAAGCATGTCAGAAGGGAAAGCAAACAAAGAAACAAAATCCAGCTGTTCCGTCTCCTTCCACTGATGGAATCCTTCAGCTGCTACATATGGATTTGTTCGGTCCTGTCTCTCCGGTGGCGATCAGAGGAAAGAAGTATGCATTAGTGGTCATTGATAACTACTCGCGCTACACATGGGTCATATTTATTGCCAACAAGTCTGACGTCAAAAGAGAGTTACCAACGCTTCTGAAAAGGCTCAGTGTCAAGAAGAACACCAAGATTGTCAAAATACGTTCTGACAGAGGAACTGAGTTCCTTAATTTCATGGTGGAGGAGTTCTACAAAGCAGAAGGAATAGAGCATGAGACGTCTGTTGCACGCACGCCTCAACAAAATGGGGTTGCGGAGAGGAAGAATCGTACACTCAAAGAAGCAGGAAGAACCCTGCTCGCAGACTGAGGACTCCCAACCAAATTTCTGGGCAAAAGCTACTGACACTGCATGTTACACTCAGAACCGATCTCTACTGACAAAGCAGCATAAGAAGACATCATATGAACTATGGAACGGCAGGAAGCCTTCTCTATCTTATTTCCATATTTTTGGGTGTTCGTGCTTTATCCACAATAATGGGAAAGATCAGCTGAAGACTTTCGATAGCAAGTCAGATCAGGGAGTGTTCTTAGAATACTCCCGGGTCAGCAAAGCTTTCAGAGTCTTTAACTATCGGACTCTTTGTATGGAGGAAAGACCTCATGTTGTTTTTAATGAGTTTGCTACTAAAGATAGTACCAGAAAATCTGAACCTGAATCTGAGGACATTAGTAAGCAGCTACAGGATCTGAACATAAAAGATAAAGTCGAAAAGATCCAGCTATGTTGGGATGATGATTCAAATGAGGAAACTGAAGACAAATCTACGAATCTCGGCCCAACGAATGTAAGATGAACAGATTGACTCTCGAGAACAGAGTCAATCCCAGGTAACTCAGGTCGATGAAGAAACCCCAGTGGTAACTGAGACCTCTACTGAGAATAATAATTCAGGGGGATCTAATGATGTTCCTGAGCTAAATGCCCCTGAACCTGGTGACTCAGTAGATCACACTCTTGTAACTGAATTGCTTCAATCTCAGAATAGTACAACTGAAACACCTAACTCACCTACTATATGTGTTGAACAAATTTCAGATGAAGAGTTGAGACATCGTAGATCGTAGCTGGATGCTCATACTTCGGACCTAATTATTGGAGATCCTTCAGCAAGCGTAAAGACAAGATTCAGATTCTGTCAGGGAGAAAGCGCCTTATATTCCTGCTTCTTGTCTACTAAAGAACCTCAGTCAGTTGAGGACGCACTGAAAGAAGCTGACTGGATCATAGCCATGCAGGAGGAGCTAAATCAGTTCACGAGAAACGATGTTTGGTAGCTTGTTGACAGACCCCGACATCAGCATGTGATTGGAACTAAATGGGTCTTCAAGAACAAGCGTGATGAAAACAACGTCATAGTAAGAAACAAAGCAAGACTCGTGGCAAAAGGCTACTGTCAACCTGAAGGGATAGATTTCGATGAAACGTTCACTCCAGTTGCAAGATTGGAGGCAATCAGACTATTCCTAGCCTACGCAACACATCAAAGATTCAGAGTTTATCAAATGGATGTGAAGTCTGCTTTCCTGAACGGCATGCTGAAAGAAGAAGTCTATGTGGAACAGCCTCCCGGCTTTCAGCAGGGACATCAAGTATATAGACTCAGAAAGGCTCTGTATGGGTTAAACCAAGCACCCAGGGCTTGGTATGATACCCTATCTGAGTTTCTTCTTCAGAAAGGTTTTCAGAAGGGCACAGTAGACCGCACATTATTCAGCATTCGACTGGAAGATGATCTATTGCTTGTACAGATCAACATAGATGACATCATCTCTGGCTCAAAGAACGTCATCATGTGTCAGCAGTTTGAGAAAATGATGAAGGATAAATTCGAGATGTCAATGATGGGAGAGATGAACTATTTCCTCGGCTTTCAAGTCAAACAATCTGAGAAGGGGACATTCATTAATCAAGGCAAATACACTCGAGACCTCATCAAAAGATTTGGTTGCACATCCGACAAACCAATCAAGATCCCGATGAACACAAATATGAAGATCGATCTTGATAAAGAAGGAGTATCAATAGATCAAACTGAATTTCGTGTTATAATTGGTTCTTTATTATACTTAACAACTACACGTCCTGACATAACTTATGTTGTAGGTGTCTGCGCTCGATTTTAGGTGAATCCAAAGCAGAGTCACATAGACTCAGCAAAGAAGATTCTCCGCTATCTCAGAGGAACACCTGACATGAGTTTATGGTATCCAGCTGATGATAATATAGAACTAACTGGTTATTCTGATGCTGACTATGCAGGGTGTAGAATCGACCAAAACTCAACTTCTGGAACGTGTCAGTTCCTCGGCAATAAGCTGGTCTCATGGTTCTCAAAGAAACAGCATTCAATAGCGACGTCAACTACTGAAGCTGAATACATGGTTGCCGGAAGTTGCTGCGCCCAAATCGTTTGGCTGAGACAGCAGCTACGCGACTATGACGTCATTCAGAATGAAGTGCCGATCTTCTGCGATAGTACCAGTGCCATTGCAATCACTCAGAATCATGTACTTCATACGAGATGCAAGCACGTGGACATCAGACACCACTTTATTCGTGACCATGTCAAAAAGAAGGATATCAGGATGGAAAAGATCCATACTGACCATCAAAGGGCTAATATACTGACCAAACCTCGAGCTGAAGCCAGATTCAGAGAACTTTCAGTAGAGCTAGGTCTGCTGGACCTTACTGACTCCAGTCAGTAAGAGGATTCAGGAGAGGAGCATTCAGTATGGGGGAATGTTCACTCTCAGTACTGAGTAAAATCAGTACGTAGAGACTCAGCAACTAACTACACGAGGTATCAGCTGACTAAGATGTTCAGCTGACAGGTTTGCGTATCTCTACTCAGTAGCCTATAGAACGATTATGTGCATTTATGATCAGATTCAACATCAAATTCAATGCCTTAAGAAATGTCATTAAATTTTAACGGATCACATTTAATACACGACATTCTATGTACAAGCATGCTGAACTCTGCCATACATTTAATGCATGTCGTATCAAGTTACTACTTAGGCTATTTACAACTGGCTTTTGACTTAGGCGGCTAACATGATCATTACCTATTATATAAAACTCAATCCTAGCCGTCCATCTGAAAAGCTCGTTCACACAGAACCATTGATCTTTAACTGTTCATCTTCTCTAAGATATATATATATGAGTTCAAATCTTTGACACCGTCATTCCATATCTGCAATATCTAAAAAAAACCGAGATTTTCTGAGATACTTATTACTTTCTATCCAAATTCTCTCCAAAATATTCAGAAAATCTTTTGGTAACTCTTCAATGATTATTAAGTATCGTATGATTTTTATTTCTCGTATATGTTAATCGATATTGACCTATGTTGTCTATGCAGATTACAAAAATGACAGGAATTCAAGTAGGTGCTCCGGCAGACATGCAAGAGATCCTTGAGAAGGATCGAGTCTGGTGTGAACTAGTCATGGAGTTCGATGAGTGCAATCTGGACTTTATGGAGGAGATATTCTATGCACTCAAAGAAACAGGTCTAGAAGGATTTCTGACCAGGAGACCGACTTTCTTTCTTCCGCGCCAAGTCGCCGAGATCTACTCCAACAATGATTCAGTAGATGGAGATATTAGAGGGAGATTCGTCGTCCATCCAGTAGACGATCCCTCACGTAACGCGATTGAAGTAATGCAGATGTCCATCCGCGAAGCTCTTCAGAGAAGCTTCAACCTCCCCAACTCTGGACACAGCACACTCAACTACAAAGATGACTTAATGGATGAATACTTCACTGAATTCTGCAGAAAGCCGTTTTCAGAGCTGCTTTTCCCAAGAACGCTATGCTCCCTCAGTACAGAGCACTAGCTTACATTGTGACTCAGTTGTTGACGAGTCAAGCAGGCTCATTTGACCAGGTATCTAGGCCCAAACTGCAACTGATAATGGGAATATATGATCGGGCCAAGAACAAATGGATAGATTTTTTCCTCAAAGAATTCACACTGCAGACAGCCAAATTTGATAAGGCATCTAACCGGCTGAGCGCCAAAGGAAAGCTCCTCTATGGACTCAAACTCTCAGTGATGATAGAGGATTTCTGCAAATCTGACAAAGTCACCTTCGCTGACAAACAATACTTCAAAGTGAAGAAAGTCAGACTTCAGAATAGGTCAGCAGCCCTTCAACAGATCGGCTCAGGGCCAGCTGCACCTACGAGTGGGACTCAGCAGACCTCGACACCGAAGAAGAAGAGGTCCCCACCGAAATCCACACCAAAGACGCCAACCAAAAAGCTGAAGAAGGTCAGCCAGGTTGCGCCCACTAAAACTACAGTGGAAACAGAGGCCGTCATTACTCAGCCACCACTTCCGCTGAGAGACGAGCCTGAGTCTTCTGAGAAGACTCAATCAGTGGAGAAGATCGTCCCCACTGAACATGTAGAGACAATAGACCAAGGGGTCCAAGCTGAAGAGATCCAATCTGAAGTCCAGACTGAAGAAGTCCAGACACTGGAAAATGCCTTGGACGTCCCTCCACTCAGTAGTATCCTATCTGCTGAGATACAAGCATCTCCCATCGAAGTTGAGAGCTCGGAGACTGCCTCAGAAGAAGAATCTATCGGGATGGAAGCCTCAACGCTCATATCCAGAGCCTCCCAGGAGATTGCTGAGATGATACCGGAGATCGCCAGCCACTAAGACCTTGTTACATTAGCGAGGCAGGCGAGGCTCCATATGCGATCGAAGTTCCGGGAATGGCCCAATCGCAAGCGCCTTGTCCTCTACCATACCTGTGAACAGCTCCATGAAGAAGAGCTGCTGATAAGAGAGAAGATTGGCTACTCAGAGCCATCTGACCTCGGCACACTCGAGGATCTGAGGGCGGCTATGCTCGCATTGCTGAATGAGAGACAACCCGACTCAGCAACCGCGGCCTCAGATGGGTCTGACCCCGATGGTCAGGACCCACCCCATGATTCAGGCCCTGAGAAGCTTGATGAGGGACCTCAACAGGACAAGGATGCCACTGCATCTACTGTTGACCCTCCACTCAGCATCCTTGGTCCTGGACAGACGGTGGCTGGTACTTTGAAGGCAGCTGATCCTGCTTAGCTTCTTCTCCAATATGCTTTCGAAGTAGCGCCCAGCCCAAAGAGTCGTCGTTCAAAAACAGTGGCCAGGGCACTGAAGGATCAAGGCACTCAGAATCGCCTTCTTGCCCGTACCGTTCACAAAACTTGGCGACAAACCACCGAGACACAGACTGCAGAGATGCAGGGACTCAGATCAGCCATGTCTTCATCCCAGGTCCCTGACTTCTCTAGCATTCTGATGAATGCCTTAGCTGCTCAGAGAGCCGATTTTGAGGCTCAGCTCAAGACTATTCAGGAAGGCCAGGATAAATTGCTGAATCAATACAAGGCTGCCCAAACCGCTCATACTGAATCAGTCGCAACCATCTCTCAAGGCAATGAACTCAGAATCCAAACTGTACAGAAGGCCCTTGAAGAGAAGCTTGAACAACAGCTGAAAGAGTTCAAGGCTGCAGCAGATCTCTCTCACAAAAAATACAGCGATCAACTGACCAACGAGAGAAATGAGCTGCATGAGGCACTGACCAAGATCCACGCCAGACTAGATGATCTGTCAGCCTCCTACAAAAGCTTGAACAAGAAGGTATCTGCTCCAACCCCAACCCTACTTGCTGATGTCAAAAAGGGGGAAAGTTTGGCTAAGGGGGAAAGTTTGGCTAAGGGGGAAAGTCTAAAAGAAAAATCAATTAAGGGCGAAGCTGCTAAGGAGTTGATACTGAAGGCTCCGAAGAGAGCAAGGTCAGTAGCAAGGGCAACATCAACTCAGACATCCGCCCCTACTGCACCTACTGAAACTGGCGAGGCCCAGGGAGTCTCAGCTGCAGGTGCAGCATCAACTGGGACAGGCCCAAGTGGCTCAGGAGCCAGAGAAGTCGCGACTCAGGAAACACAGACTCCACTTGATATCATTAAGGAAGTTGTCGAGTACGCTGACGAGGAGGACTCAGAAGAGGAAGAAGCCCCTCTTCCACCTCCTGTTGCTGGCAAAGGCAAGAAAGTGCTGAAACTCCCAACACCTCCCTCCAAGAAGAAAGGATCCAAGAGATTCATTACCCCGGAGGAGGCGGCTCAAATAGCCGCTGACGAAAAGCTGGCAAGGGAGATTGCCGAAGCTGAAGCAGCCAATAAGCCTAAACCGAAGCCTGTCAAAGGCAAAACCAAGGCTCCAGCTGGAAGCAAGAGAACAAGTTCAAGGCTGCCTCCCAGAACACTTAAACTCAGCGACAAAGCTGACAAGCAAAAAGAGAAGGAGCAGCAGCAACAAAAGTCTACTGAGCAGCAGGACACCTCCAAAGAAAAATCTTCCACTCCCGCTGACTCAGAAGAAGAGCCACCTCACAAGCCTTCCTATACTGCCTCTAAGGAACAAGAACAGGAAATGGAAGAGATCTGGGCTCAGTTAGACAGATACTTGTACAGAGGTGAAGAGGCCAGGCAGATAGAAGCAGCCAGAGAAAGGATCAGGATGGCAGATCTTGAGGGTCTAAGGCTGAGAACAGAAAAGGAAGCGAGTCAGAGGATCCCCTCAAAGGCTGATATCCCTTACAGATACAGAAGATTCAGGAAGCCTACGGATCTGAAGATTCACAGATGGCCTAGAACTGATGAATGGATGCCAGTAGAATTCACTCGGAGATGGGAAGCGCTGAGGATAGAGTTCATTAAAAGGAACTACTTCTAGAGATTCTGGCCTGACAAGCGCAAGGCAGAAGCTTACACTGAATGGATGATGAGAGCCGACCTAGACATGTATGCCAGATTGCAGAAAGCTGTCAATGAACATGTTGAAGTCAGAGTTCCAGTTCCTAGAATCGTACCACCTCCACAGAGACTTGATGGATCCATTCACTATAGTGTTATAGAGAAAGTAGTGAAGGACGCTGCTGAAGCCAAGTTTCTTGATGAAGAAGATCCAGCGGACTTTGCTGAGATACTGAAGCTGAGAAAAGTCACCTATCGCATGTATGGAGTGCCTCTTCCTGAATCTCAATCCCAAGATTTCAAAGACAAGATTAGGCAGTTCAAATGACTTCTTGCTTCTGTGTTCTCTTTGTATCTTTTTCTTGTTTTCTAGCTAAGTAGAGATGTAACTGTACTGAACTTCTTTACATATATATAATATATCTCTGTTTGGCTTTGACAATATCTTATTGTCTGAACAGCCGTGTTTATTTATGCTTAACACTCAGAATCACTGAAGTGATTACTGACTCACACACTCACTGTCTGATTATTTATTGTCAGTTGTTGCTTAGCTAGATTCTGATAGACTTGATAGCTTTGTAAACGGGAAAATATTGTTAAGACAGGGGGAAATTGTTGCTCAGACTCTGTATTTATTCTGACTTTCTGCCCTGATCCCCACAGTAGTCTAGGACTTGAAGAACAACTCCACTGATCCTACTTGTTATACTTGTAAGGAGCTCTGTTTCTGATAAGTCATAGTGTTAGGTTGTTTGTTTAGTTGATAGCTATTAGATTTTGGCATTATCAAATAGGGGGAAAATGTTGGGTGATGATTCTATCCTCAGCAGTGTCTATAATAGTGGGAAATGATTCAGTCTTCTATGCTGTTACACAGTCAGTAGCCCTGTGCTCTGAATGGATTTATGAAGATTTGAAGATCCCAAAACCCTATATTGATTGGTGAACCATTACATTGTATTTTGTTTTGTCTCTGAGGTTTCAGACTCAGCAGACCCTCTGCTCTGGTTCAGGCACTCAGTAGATTATCCGCCTCAACACCAGAAGTAGAAGACTCAGTAAATCTTGGACTCGGCGGGAGCAAGATATGCGAAAGGAGTCGGTGGAACCGAACTCGGCGGGAGTAGTTCACCGTACTCAAAGCCGATCTTCGGTAGAGCCGACTCGAGCGGGGAGAATGCTTCCGAATCGAGAGATCGACTCAAGGCAACGGACAGACAGTCTTCTGATTGTCAGAATCTTTGAAGTCACTTTTCAGTAGAGTCAATACGAGGAAGAGAGAAGTCAGCTTCAGATCTCCTTGAAGTCTGTTCTGTCTCAACCACTTTCTGAACCTCGACCAATGACAAGCAGACACGTAACCTATATCTACTCAAAGCTGCAAGTCAACAACTTTCCAGAAAAGGAGGGAAAGGACACTGCCACCAAACTTCAAAAGAGCCGTTAGTTACCCAAAAGAGAGAGACAAAGGAGCGTCGTCTCCAACGGATCTATCATAATCTCTTCTCTATAAATAGTGGGATAAATTGAAATTTGAAGCTCACGAAGAAATGAACGAATACGAACGAACACAACCGAACTTACGCATACACGAGAGAACACACAGAGCATTCAAACGAGCTAATCCGAAAAGCCTAAGTCTTCTGCAAGAAGTTTGAAGAATCTGTCTCCGGCGAAAGACTACATTATAGCTCATAGGGAACCAAGCTTAACTGTTTCATACAGCCTCTAGTATCCAAACGACGATACACGAACCTAAAGTTATATTCAGTTATTCGTCGTTCTAGAAGCCACCTCCTTGTTCCCTATCCCTCTAACCTAAGCTCAATAGCATATATCCATGGCTTAGACGAAAGAGTTCATCTTTGAACTGATCCTTACTGTAAAGGACTCCTTCACAGTTGGAGAGTTTTTCAAACACTCAGTTTGATAACCGTGTAAACTGAGACTTGCTCACTATAAATCTCAAGACCAGTGTTTGTCCAGAGTACAAACCAACTGAGACTACCTCAGTATAATAAATAGCCTCCTGATCTTTCGGGACAGTAGACGTAGGATTTTTGTATCCGAACCACTTTAAAAATATACGCCGTGTGTTCTCGTTTCTTAATTGTTGCATTGATTTACTGTTCATACTGAAAAACCTTCTTTAAATCATTCAACTGAGTTTCAGCAAACTCAATAGACAGCACTAATCAACTGAAACCGTTTTGATAAAAACGTTTTCTAACTCAACTGAATTGGGCCTACACTATTCCGCACCACTAAACTTTATCTGCAAGATACTGAATTCTGACACTCAGTCAGCTAGCGGGTCTCAGTAGAGTCAGTCACTCTGCCAACACGATTCAGAATAGCTAATCTGGTCTGCTGAACTCGTTCAGTACTACATCATCCTGAAAAGGACTGTTCCTGTTTAAGTTGAGAAAATCGGTTTCAGGTGTATTCACCCCCCCCCCCTACACCTGAACGTGCTCTCGGGACCAACATGTCCAGATGGATTGGTCCGTTTAGAGTGCGCTCCGCTTGGCCAAGCGGAGCAGTGGTCATCTGAAACTTCGATTCGGACGAAGCTTTCATTACATAGCCATCGCCTTAAAATCTACCATGCAGCCGCAATGATGGAAGATGTGGACGAGCAAGGCTTGTCCATTCCCTCTTACGTTTGACTCTTTGAAGAGGGGGTCTAGCCGAAGACTCTAAAGAGAGGCGCTACGGGGAGGCAACCCGCGTTTGCTTTTTCATTTTATTTTTCGTATTTTTATTTGTTTTTCCCAATTTTATGCTTGGTGTTTTCTTCTTATTTTTCAGATTTTGGTTAAGGAACAAAAAGGGATTAAGTGTAAGGAGAAATAAATTGTTGTGGTGAATTAAGACGAGAAGAAGTTTGGGGGACCGAATTGCAAAATCCGGTAGTCATAAAGGACCCCATTGATGTTTCCAAAGTTTTGAAGGGTCAAATTGAAAGAAGGAAGCTTTGATGGGGCCAATTGAAGTTTATAAAGATTGGAGGACTTAATTGCATAAAGATGGGGTTCATTCTATCAATTGTTCAAGTGGAGGGGTCAAAGTGAAAAGTTTTGTACTATAAAAGGAGAGATCATGAAACCCTACCCTCTTGACACTATTCAACCATCTTTCTCCCTCTAAGCCGCCGCCCTCCTCCTTCTCTCTACAAGTTTTTCAAGTTCCACCACCACAACCCAATCGGTTGTGCAACCGGGAGACACAACGCCGTCGTCGCCGCCATGCTCTGCCCGCAGCCCAAGCTACAGCCCTTTCCAACAAGTCCCCTTCGACGATGCTTGAAGTCTCACCACCGCCGGCATTCACGTACGAATCGGAGCCGGAGGAAGACCCTAAAGATCAATTTTCAAACTTTGTCACGGAAGTCTTCTTCTCCTCCGAAACCGCCAAGGAGACAGTTACGTAGTTCTAAGGGAGTTCGAATTCAAGAGCCGATCCAACCGCCAAGGGGGATCTCACGAAATCCACACCCGAGGAGTATCCCGAGCCTACGCCACCACTGTCTCTGCCTCGCCGATCTTGCGCCCATCGGTCATCCATCCGACATCCCTGCGAAGCTCTCATCCTCTCAACCGCCTCGTTCTTCGCAAACGATGTATGAGTGGTTGCCATTTATGGATATAGCTCGAGTATCTCAACCGGTACCGCCGCAGCAATATTACAGCGACGTGAATTGGATGGAGAGTATACGTGGTGACTTGCCGAGCAATGACCAAGACTCGAACTACGTGTCCGACGACCACGACGGCAACTACGAAGGAGACTTCAACTTGAGTGGTCTTTCTCTAGTCGATTCCGACTCCACATCCGCCTTCCCGCAAGCCAATGAGTATGGTAACCACACCATAATCCACTTGGACACGCCCGAAGCAGTCGCCGCACTCTCTCGTTTCGTGATTGAGTACATGGACAACCGAAACATGGAGCGCGAAGGAAAGGAGTACCGGAGCGGACGCCTCATCGACCGCGACTTTCTTCACCGAACGGGTAACATCATTCCCTTCTTTACCTATTTTGGTCGAATTGGTTGATCTTGGTTGCTAGAATCTCAATATTATATTTGCTACAAAGAGTTGGCTAGAGAGTTTTTCAATACTTTCCATTTTGAGCATGATAAGGATTTATATGAGCCATGTATAGCCTTTCGCTTGTTTGGGAATAATTATCATCTTTCTTTGGCTGAATGGAGTTCGCATTTAGGCATCACGACTTTTGACCATTTTCTTGAGTTAAGGTATGAATAGGTTCGCATTGCTTGCCGAACAAGGATCCTCAATACATAGGATCAATGAATGCATGGAGGCTCTTAGCGCCGAGTGACCCGGAGGATTTTCAATACTCGGGTTCGTATGTGTGTTACATCGAGGATCCCGCTCTCCGCCTATGTCATCAATACCTAGTCCACAACCTCACTTGGTAAGAGTACGACCTTTGACAAGGTAACGGCTAATGAGTTGTATTTCTTATAGTGCGTGCATGCCGGCTGACCGGTAAACCTAGGTTTTTGGATTGCCAAGAATATGTTCATCATAGCTAGTCACACCGCACGACACCTCACGTTGTGCCACTTACTTGCCACGTTCATTGAACGAAACTTTGTGATCTATGATGCTCAATATTTAAGTCAAGTGCCCCCTTCCACTTTGTTTGATATGTCTTTGTTGAGACATTCTCGCTTAGTGTATGAAATGCCTAACCGGAGACATTCGGTTTTATCCACCGGGACCTCGTGTCTCGAGTGCATCTTCGAGTGTAGGTGGAGATTCGGTGGAGTTGTTGCGCACCGACCTAAATACCTTGGGACGCCGTGTTGACCGCCTTCGCCGCACCGTGATGAAGCGGCATCGCCTCGCTTGTCCAAGCGAGGCGCCAAGTAACTTTTCTCCCGGGTTTTTGCTTTTCGTTTTTTGTTTTCTTGTTTTTAAGTCAGGTTTTGTGAGTCTTTTATGTCCTTACACTTGAAAGGGTTCAAGTGTAAGGAGGGGTAGTTTATTTTCTTTTATTTTGTCTTTTGTGTTAGTATGTTCTTACACTTGAAAGGGTTCAAGTGTAAGGAGGGTGTTTTTATTTTTATTTTGTCATGCCTTCTCTCTTTGTTTTGTCTTTTCTTCTTGCTCGAGGGCGAGCAAGTTTTAAGTGTAAGGAGGGGGGGGTATTTTGTGTCGAAGCATGCCAAAATTTTCGATTTTTTATGCGCCGATTTCTATGCTCAAGCATGTCTTATTTGTGCTTTTGTGTTTCAATATGCTTGCTTGTAGACTTTGTGAAAATTAGATATAGGCACATATGTGTATGTAATTTGGGATGATGAAAAATAAACTTTATTGGATCGAATTTTATAACCACTCACTTAAATTAGATTTGAGCCTTAAAGTGGGACACTTCCTACTATTTCTTTTGAGAGTGTTTATCCGCAAAATTGCAATAAGTTTGAGTCATTGTGATAAATGATAGGAGGCACTAGGGATTTTTAGCCAAATGGCCGCGACAAAAAAAATTTCCGACCCTAAATTATTCCCTAGTGAGCCAAGTTGAGCCTTGACCGATTATTTGATATGAGTTCGTAAAAATTTAGCCAAGGCCTTTTTAAACTTTCTCTTGACCCATGTTATTGTCATGTCTTATAAACTTTCTTATGCATTATAGATGTTGTTTAGAGGATTGTTACATATGTCCTCCGCCTACCAACGTAAGAAGTGTTGCAAAAAGATATGTATAGGCAGAAATTTGAATGTATAAGGCTCGAAAGAGAAAGCAGATTTTAAGTGGCTGATTGCCCGGTTGAGACGAGTCGATACCCGAGAAAGTTGAAAAGAAGAAGAAGAAAAAAAATTTGCCACGAAAAATACATATGAAATATTCGGGGAAAAAAGAGACGTGGTAGGAAAAAAGAAAAAAATGGGAACGTTAAATAATTGTAGCATTTGTTGAAATTGTTAAGTGGTGGGATGCTTTGAATTTTTGTATTGATTGCACAAGTAAGTGAGTTTGGCATGCATAACATTGAATTGTAATTTCCGATGGAGCTTAGTACCCCTAGGAACCTTACCAACATCAATTTGTCTAAGTCCTAAGCCCATTTACAACTTAATGAGAAAGACCTCCTTGATATTGCCGTTGTGACAATCTCTTATCGTGATTGCGTGGATCTATTTTCTTGAGTGGCTTGAACCGGACCTAGATTAGTTGAGTGATGAGCGTAACCTTGAGGAGATCCACATTGTTTAGATTTTGACCAAGTTGATATATGTGTGCTTAGTGTCGAAATTTGCATTGTCTACTTGCTTGATGAGATCATATTTGCATAATTTGACTTTTTTGGCTAGTTAATTGGTGTTGAGAATTTTGGATTGATTGGTGCTGCTTCATGTCGTCGTTTTTTTATGTTTTTGTTTTGAGTCCGTGTTTTTGTTTTCGTGTCTTTGTTTTGTTCGTGTCTTTGTGTCCTTGTTTTGTCGTGTCTTTGTTTTCCTTGAGTCTTTTATTTTTGTTTTGAGTCTTGGGGGATTGGCCGAAATAACTAAGTACTTATATTTTTTCTCTCCTTATACTCGAGGGCGAGTATAAATTAAGTGTAAGGATATTTGATGAGTCGTTTTCGTACTTAGTAATTTCGGGGGAAAGAAATCGTCGAATTGGCAGCCCGGTGCGATCGCGATGGCGATAAATGCGAGGTTTTAGGTGCGACGTGGCATGATGATGAGGATATTATTTGGCGAATTTTGATGAAGAAAAGGCACGGAATTGATGGCGTGGGCGCGGATTTGTGGAGAAGGAAAAGAATCAAGAAGATATTTTGTGGTAGTTAAGGAAAGATCTTGTTTCCTTATTTATCCAAATCTTTTCCCTTATCAAAGATTTGACCTAACTTGAGAGGAAGAAAGGAGTATAAAAAGACTTGAAGAGGGCGAGAATGAGGACAACCATTCATACACGAACCTTGACACCATCTATAACAATTCGAAGCCATCGATCACGCCGTGACTCCGCCCCCGTCCGTAGGCCGCGCGAACCATCACCGCCGTAACCAACCGAAGACCGCCGACAACCACCGAACCACTTCCGATTGATTCCGTAGATCATAGTTGAAGAAGAAACATCCTTTTCATTTCATTATTTATGCTTTTTAATTCGTAGTTGAATTCTAGTTTTAATTTACTTTAGTGCGTTAATCGTTTTTCGTAGGATCTTAATATTTACATTTGAACATCATTTGTTATTTTGATTCAAGTTCTAGTTTAATTTCGTAGGTTTAAATATTCTATTATTTCGTGCCTTAGTTAATTTAAATTTCGCTCATGCTAGATCTAGGATTATTCGTGTTTATGATTACGTGCAAAGCGTCCCGGTTATGACCGAACCGTCGGCTTGAGTAGCTAAACTTTTTAGGGTCCGACAAATTGTGAATGCACACGTGAACAAGTACATGAGGCTTAGGTGCTCAAAATTAATCAAAAGGGTTTCGGGATAATTACGAATTAATTAATCCGTCTAGTAATTTAGGCTTGATCACCCTAGGTTGCGCGATCCTGTAGCTAACTTAGTACTTCCATCGTTTCTCATGGAACAAGGCTAGGTAAGTAATGAAATTATTCGTAAGAGTAATTGGATTAAACCGATAGGAGACTATTAGATGCCCAACATACGAGTAGGCTCTATGCGAGGCTACCTTAGTTCGATAAAGTTGTCCGACTATTAAATATATTGATTGAACGTAGGTTGTAGCTAGGTTAGGGAAGTAGCCGTTTCGATGCCAAACATGGCGGTTACCGACTGGGTAAGTGGGAGTGAGGGATCACGCAGTTTGAGTTACGGTGGTCTATAACTAGTAGATTCTTGAGATTAATTCATATTAAATGCCGAGGATTGGAATTACGTGTGTGTGAATATTCTGCTGGACCTGCCTTTCAATTGCCCAGTTCATTCAGTTTATTTTCCGTTTTCAGTTTTTATAATTTCTTTCAGTTTTACAGTTTCTTAGTTTAATAGAAAACTCAAATCTTGCGTGGTTGCTAACGAAAACCATAGATAAGTAGGAAAATAAAGTGTCTAGTAGATCCGTTCCCTTGTGTTCGATACCTGTGAACTATACTGATTTAATTATCTGATTTTGCAGGATTATTTGGTGCAATACAGCGATCACCAATGGTGAAGGTTGCCTACGTAAAGATTGGAAGCTGCATGCATGCAAGTTGTGATAAAAGGAGTTTGGGCCAGAAAATTAAAGAACTGAGCAGGATTTGGACTTCTCCATTTGGGTCAGTGTAAGTGGGCCGAAGAGATGGATTGAATGAAGAAATGAATATGCCCGGCCCAATTATATTGGAAGAAAATGGAGGAAAAATTGTTTGGTAGAGGCTACTAGCTATGATATGGAATTGGTGCAGAAAAGTATAGTGACATGATGTTTTTGAAGGATAATTGAGGTTATGAATGATACCTTCCTACCTTCGTATGTTGTTGCGGCTACGATTGTTGCTCGTGTATCGAGATCTTCGATGCGTATCCCGGCCTTTTCTCCCTACGGGTGGTCGAGAACTGGAGAAAATAAGATTTTTGTCTCTCCACAAAACTAACGCATACCGTGTATATTTTATGTATGTGTGTATTACGTTTACGAACGAATACTAATATATATATGCTTCAAAAACCAATATAATATTAATATATGCTAGTAACCCATTAATTTAATTATATTTCTAATGGGCTTCCACATAATTAGCCTATAATATAATTAATTAATCCATTTGACCTACTAATATTTATCGGTTAATTGGCGGCCCAATTAATTCCGAATAAATAACATTATTAAATAATGTAAAAATACATTAATCCATTAATAATGATTTCTGAGAGACAATAAATTACTAGACAATTAATTGGGCCAGATCAGGGATCTAATACAAGAAATAAAGTTGGGCCTCAAATTAATTAATTATCTATGCTCAAATCAGAGCAAAATTAATTAATAAACACGTCGATTCATTCCACTAGAGAATCTATCTTTGAATTACCCCTTTATCCCAAATTGAGCAAGGGCTTGTATTTTAGACTTAATCGATCTCCGTATTTAAGGTAGAAATATCCCTTAATTAATTAAGCTCACTGACAGCTTAAATTAATTAACATTTTATATTCCTGAGTAGTACCACTCGACCTTATTAACACACCTGAACTTAATCAACCGGCCGGGTTTAGTGTGATAATCCTTTCGAGTTCCTCAGGGGATATTATCAACCCATTTTACTAGGATATGGCTGCAAGATACAGACAACCAGCCTGAGCCACAAATAACTACTAACACCCAAGATACGTAGATGCGTCGCAATGATGCGTTCACCATAGTAGATCAAAGTGATATATGGCCGAAATGTACTCGGCCCCAAGAAGTCTTACCAAGCTTAAGACCCGCTAAGTCACCGAGATCTTGGTTCTCATTAGGTCGGGTTAGGAGAACTCATCTCAACGTGATCCATCAATACACCACCTTCGGTGTACCCAGGAAAGACAAGCGACTAAGACAAGCCACTTCTTATCTAAGCTGCCGGCTAACAACGACAACTTATCCTGAAGTTGTCTCGAATTTGTGATAGCTGGTTTATATCTTGTCAGTTCAGCAAATTTGTGTTGTCTTACTGTGATACCAGGCACACCCCTTTACAAATCCTAACTTTTTATACAAAGATAAAGGATAACATGTGCAAATATATATATATTTATCGAGATAGGAGAATAAGATAGTGGTAGGGACAAACACATTGTATACAAGCATAACATTTGCTTCCGGTATACAAAATCCCAACAATTCTCCCACTTATACTAAAGTAAACTTTTAGTATGTATTATGTGTGTTCTATGTACAAACTAGTACTCAACTATATCTCAGCTATCTAGGTACAAACTACTACCCGACTATATCTCGGCTATCTATCCTATCTATCAGCTTGCATCTTCTCCCCTTATATAAAAGTTTGTACGAGTCTCCCAAAGTGGGGGGCGTCTTTTCCACCATCCCTAGCCCGCGAACATGCTTCTCGTAAAGCGAGGAGTGAAGTAAGCTCTTCGTGAAAGGATTAGCTAGGTTGACTTCGGTTCCCAATTTTGTCAGTTCCCCACGTCTCACCTCGATTTACGAATACACGTATAATGTGGTACTTCATTTGTCTATGTGTTTAAGCGCCTTGTAGAGATCAGGTTCCTTAGAATTTTATGCACTTTCCGCGTTATCACAATAAATCGTGAATGCCTTAGGCAAATTCTGAACAATATCTCAAGATCTTGGAGGAAATTTACTTGGCGCAGAGCCTGTTCGAGGCTTAAGGAAGAAGCTACATACTGCTGCTTCCATGGTTGAGTCATGATGCATTTACTGCTTTGTACTCCTCCATGAAATGACTCCTCCCTCCCAAGGTAAACACATGACCAGGTAGACTTCCTTCTCGTCTCACATCGGTTTGGAAATCCGATTCTATATAACCCCAGACACTTTAGACTATCTGTGCGTAGTAAACACAGCCTACAATCTCTAGTCCAGTTTAAAGTACTTGAGAATATGTGACTTCGATCCCGATGTTCACTTTCGGGAGTTGGGTTGATATCTTGAGACTATACCTACGGCGCCAGAAGGGATATGCTGCTCTCGTACAAGCATCGCATACGTAGAGGCTTAGACGGACGAGGCACTCATGGTACTAGCCTCATGCTTTCCATCTCTTCGAGGGCGTTTGTAGGGCACCGAATTCTTGGATAGAAAAATGCAACGTATCTAAAAAGGTAGTGAACCTCTCTTGGCTTTTTGCATGCTAAAAGCAGCAATAACGGTGTCGATGTAGGACACTTGTGACTAAGCTTAACATCCTTTTACGCGTCTCGGACAGCATGATCCCAGGATGTAAAGCGGCTTCACCCTAAGTCGCTTCGTTTGAAGCGCTCCGGATAACGGCGTCTTTTTACGTCACGATAGCAAACTCAGCATTGTTGCCCATTAGAAGGATGTCATCTCGTAAAATCCGAAAACACCATTGATCTAGTTTACATAAATACGGTACACACACCTCGTTAGGACGGGGATACAAATCCGTAGGATTTGACTGCCACCTCGTCGAAAATCTTTAGTGCCATGCTTAGGAAATCTTGCTTAAGTCCATGAATTCTTCTTAAGCTTCCAAACTGAGAACTCTTAGCCACTCCAACTTCACATAACCATCTCGGATGTTTTTATGTAGATGTCCTACCTCTTTCAAAGGTAATCGTTTGGGAATGCGGTTTTGACATACATTTGCGGAGATGTCAGGTTCTGTGTGGTGCTATGAGAGGAGAGTCCGAATGGACTTGATCATTGCTACGGCCGAGAAGAAGGTCTCTTGTAATCGATACCTTCTTTAAAGGTAACCCTTCGCCCACTAGCACGGCCTTAAAGTCTGATCTCTCCATTCGGTGCTCTCTCTCTTTCTCTTGTATACCCCACTTACTACCAATAGCCTTGCATTTCCGGGTAGTTCCCGGTGATCTCGTATATATCCGTATAAATTATGGACTTAAATTAAGTCATGACGATTCGCTAGGAGAATGCCATCCCCAACGCTTCGTTGTAAGTCCGCGATCCACGGTATCTTGTTCATCTCAACAGGAGATGATCAACGTCTACCCGGTGAACATATACCAATGGATTAATATCACCTCGGCTGTGTCCCATGATGTCAGGGAGTTGTGTTATCGAGATTGTGCACGATTGCTCGTAGAGTACTATCTTGCACAACTTCAGGCTTTGTTCCAAGTGGAACTCGACCACCTTGTAATTCTCAAGGATGATGTCGACTCCCCGAGATTTATGGTTACTAATGTAAATCCTCTTCTAAGAACCGAGTGTTAGGGCCCCAACAACGATCTTACATCTTCAGGATCCGTAAAAGTATCCACCCATGCAGTTTCCTTTGGATACCCCCCTGAACAACATCACTTCTAAACATGATTCAATTTGTCGGCACACTTTATTTAGCACATAAGCGGGATAACCCCAAATCAGTGGTGCATCTTTGGGTTTATTGCCCCGCTCTACAACTCGAAAGGGATCTTTTCTACCGACTTAGAATGCGCGCGGTTCGGCAAGTATGCTGCAGTCCTGCAGGGCGCTATCCCAAAAAAGGAAAATGTCAAAAGTTACTTAACTCATCATTGACCGAACCATCTCTAAGAGACTTCGGTTCCCTTCTCTCGACACACCATTACGCTACCCACGATCGGATAGTAGTGTTTTGATTTCTTTACACAGCTTCTTCTCCATACACTTGAATTCCTTAAAGGTTTCAAAGCGATCAACTTTTGTGGCGAAAGGTAAACACCTATCCATACCTCGAGTAATCATGAGTAAATGTGACGAAGTACTCATACCCTCACGATCTTGTGTAGACATAGACTCTTACAAGTCAGAATGTATCCAAACTTAATGCTTAAAGCTGGCTTTATAACCACTTTGCATGAAAAGTCCCAGTTAGTCATCTATCCTTCCAAACATATTTCGCAAGTTGGAAATAGTTCAACTTGGAGACACTCCAATGATCCGTATTCCGCAACCTTTGAGTCTGTTAAGATTGATCAAGCCTAGTCTTAAGTGCACCTGAGATAAGTTTGGTTTACCTTAGAGACTCTTTCCTCTTCTTAGGATTT